>JAHWXV010137861.1:0-37228 GCA_024586415.1 Phrixothrix hirtus
TTATTTGAAGGAGAAAAACATCAAATTAATGTCTCATTGCCCCTATTCACCAGATTTATCGCCTAACGACTTTTTTCTGTTCCCGAATGTCAAACAAAAATGCCTGTACAGCGATTTTCATCTTCTAAAGGGGCCGCTCAAGCATTTAAAAACCACATTTTTGAGATACCAACTTCAGAGTGGAAAAAATGCTCCGAGAAGTGGTTCGAACGCATGCAAAAGTGTATAAAACTTAAAGGTGAATATTGTGAAAAACAATAAAACAGTTTGTTCCAAAAAATTTGTTTTATTTCCTAGTTTTGGTAACTACTTAAAAGGCAACCCTCGTATGCGATCCGTAATAACACCACATGACTGGGCTGACTGTCGAACTGACGCGCATACACATGTTCAAGTTGGCATGACGCTTGAAGGTTGATCAAGTCGGCAGAATCGAAAATCAATTGCGTCTTCAAGTGTACTTGTTATGCAAATCGATATCTACACAAGATCAAATTTACTTGAGCAAGCCTAAAGTCTCATGCAAATTAGACAGTAAACTTGATCGTGTGTAGCCATGATTAACAAACAAACTTTTTTTAAATATCGTTAGAAAAAAATTCAGCCAAGTTGCGTGTTTTCTAGGTTGGTAGTATACTATGTTGAGAAAGAAAACGTTTTTACACGGACAAAATAACTGATTGTTTCATTATTACCTGCCTTGTTGAGCTACCTCCGTATATATAAAATTTGTGATTTCAAAGATCTGATTTTGTTTTAGAGTGAACACAAAATTTTAGCACCGTTGAATACATATGTATATACAGGTATAGTACAATACCAAATTTCATAAGAAACTAGGATTTTATTGAAGATGAAAAGGCAACAATTAAAAAAAATGTATATTTATTCAATAAATACGGGTTTTGTAACCTAAAGCAAAATATTTGAACAAGAGCCTAACAAAACATACGAACAATTTAAACGTTAATCACACAACAGAATTTCAAGTCAACAAACTCATGAAGTACTTTTCGTACAACAACGACACTGGCTCAGTATTTTGTAGAATTAGTTTTAGCTTTCCTTATACCTTTGAGTCTCTTTGGCAGCTGTAATGTTTTTTCTGACTTTATTTTAGACCATTCTTCCTGGTGGTATAATATTATAGATTTTTTGAAGGAATGTGATGTTTTTTACTTATCTCTCTGGTTCCTCCCTTAAGTGCCCAATCAGATTGTCCGGTGATTGAGCGGTGTTCAATTACTTTCGGAAAGTTGCAGAGAAATCATAGTTCTACAATTCGAATCTGACTCTTAGGGTCATTGTCATGTTGAAATGGAAAGTGTCTACTAGATTAATTGTTTTGCACCAGATAGCAAATGCCTTTTTAAAATGTTAAATTCATTTTGTCATCTATAATTTTGTTAATAAAAACGAGATCATCAACCCCTGAAGCAGACACGCAGCTCCAAACCATGACTCCACCTCCATATTTAACAGTTCAGGCTAGACTATGTTTCAGTAATTCATGATTCGGTTTTCGCAACAAATTCATCCATCCATCGCTCCCAAAAATGATAAATTTACTTTCATCGACAAAGACTATTTTTTCAAATAATAAACAGCATTGACATCCATTGACTTTGCATTATTGACTTGCAAGATAAATAATTAGTGTAATATTAAAATGGCAGGCATGCACTTTGTATGATTTAGCTAATAGAAATTCTTCAACAGTTAGATGTCTATATGAAGTGAAAATAATACCCCATCACACGATATTCATACATCCCCATCACCGTCTCCATGAGACAGTCAGTTTTAAAAAGCAAACATTTAATTCTGGTCGTCCTTGCGAAGTACGAATTATTGCATTAGAAGAGCATATACAAAATTCAGTTAAAGAAGAGCTCGCAATAAGAACTAGAAAACTGTCCTAAACTTTTCATGTAAATCACTCTGGAAAATCTGTACCGTATTCAATGGGTGATCTTCTGGCAATGGATTCTGAAAATAATTGCACAAAATGCTTAATTGTTAATAAACATTTTGTTCACTCATGGGGCGAACTTTTTGAGGGAAGCAATCAGAAACTTTCATAATAATCACTTGTGATCAGAACACAATCCACACGCTTTCGTAGAAACAAATTATCAAAATAGATTTTCTGTAAATATGTAGATCGAATCATAGGAGACCAGTTTGTTGAACCACACTTTCTACTGCCGGTGTTAAAGAGGTCCCTATTATCGTTCCCTTAAAGACGGATTCATGTCCTTGAAGACCTACCGCTTAAAATTAGAACTCGGTCGTTGCTCATGTATAACGGTGCTTCGGCACATTAGTCCTGATGCCCGACAGTACTTTGATACCAACTATTCAAATGATTGGATTGGTTGAGGCAGACGCTAACCATAGCTCCCTATCTCCAAACTGAAGTGTTTTGAATGTCTGCATCTGGGGACACCTTAAATATCTAGTTTATGTAAGTTAAATAGAAAACGTTGATGATCTAAGAAACTTCATTGCGGCATCGTGGGGGCGAATTAACAACATTTCTGGCAGATTTGAATGCATATGTCAATTAATGAGTTGGGGAATAAAGGTTTGCATTATGGTGGGAGATGACCATTTCCAACATTTATTGCCATTTCGCCGTTTTTTGTTCATTTTGTAGTCATTTTTATTTTTGTTTGAACAACGAAAGTTTTATAAGTAGATTACCAGACATTTTTCAGTATATCAATAATAATAGCTGCGTTACATGTGTTGGCGTATTTTATTTTTTTACTCGAAAACTCGTCATTTTTATTATTAATGTTTCATCAAAGTTATGGTAGGAAATATCATTTTACCATCCTCTAATAATAGGAGCGAACTATAAAATCACTCGTAAATTACCTTTTCATTAGGGCAAAACATCCACGAACTATTATTTCTCTGTTTTGTTAATTTGGAGAAGATAAATGAAAACGTTATTTTTTCATCTCGCTTTATAGGAGCCGTGTCTCGGCAGAGAGAGATCGAAGAAACATTTTTTTTATATGTACGACCTCCCATAAGTTTCGACAAAATAGCGTTCTGAAATTTTTGCATCACTCGTTATAAATGCTTATAAAACTTTAGCCTTACATCTTTAATGTGGAATGGTACCATTGTTCTCTTCCCAAACTATGGTATACATTCAAATATAAACAACAATAATCAAAAGTAATAAAACGACTGATAATTATTTATAAAATTTCAAATCTGCGATAACGTAAATTTTTTTTCAACAAAATTGCATCGCTTTTTCTACCATATATGATAAACTAAAATTGCATAAACGTGGACTTATAAATTTTTAATTGTTTTGCAGAAGTACTAACATACCATAAAATACAAATTAAGAAATAGCGCCTATTCAATATAAATACAGAAAAATAAATAAACCTTAAGTTATTCCTCATCGCTTTTCTGTTCCTTATTGACCGGGTTAAAGAGGAGAAATTTGAATTATAGAAAGGCGTGGCAAATGAAACTTAAGATTTTTAATTTCTCAAATAGTTCTAGTTGACGAAAGACACATGGTACAAAATAATTACAATTAAATGCCACTATAGTGTGATATATTTATACTCAGTGACATGGAAATCGTAACACCAAGAAGACATAGGAATTTTTTGACCAAACTTGGCAAAAGCTTTTAACTACTAAAAGGTACCAATTGATTAAAATGTTAAAGAAAAAGAACAAAATATAAAGATAATTTTTATTAATAATGGGTTGCACCCTACCTATTGGTTACACACTCCCTCACTCTTCGTGTAATCGAATTTAGTACATGGTCGATTTTCTCTTGAGATATTGTATCCCCACCAATCTGTACTTTGTGTTATAGAGCTTGCAGCGTATGCAGAAGGTGCAGAAAGTTGCTCAGTCTTCTTCCCATAATGTCCCAAACGTGCTTGATAACTGAAATATCGGTAGATCGCGGTAACCATGGCAAAGGATTGGCATTATCATCTGCAAAGCGGTCCATAGAACATCTTGCAATATGGGGACGGGAATTGCTGAATAAATCGAAGAATATGGGATTCTACCACCTCATTCACATATATCGCTAGGCAGTTATATTGCCACGGATGAATACCAAACAAGACCTACTTCCATAAGTTATAGCACCCGATAGCATAATCCCTACAGTTTGGCGCACATGCCCCGCAACAGAAAATTGAACATTACGACGTTCCCCAAGTCTTCGCCTGATCCTCGTAAGGTCATCATGCATCCCCAAACAGAATCTGAACTCATTGCTGGACACCACTCTACGCCATTCAGGTTCCAACGCAATCACAACGCACACAATTGCAAACGTTCCTGTCGATGTTGAGCCGTTAGTGGTAACACAAAATGGGGCCGACAGGATTGCAAACCACAAGCTCTGATTCTGCAGTAAACCATTAGGAGGGTTACAGTATGGCCTTCGTTAGCTAACCATTGATAGGAAATTGATCTGGTACTGGATAATCGGTCTCTTGTTGCCATAAGTCGAAGATGGCGATCCTGCACCTCATTTGTTCTTCTTCGCCTTCCAGTTCCTTTTCTACGACATTCTTGATCCTTCTGATTCTAAGCCTGATAGCAGAGGATAATGGTGGACTGGTTCTAGTTAAGGCGATTTGCAATTTCTGTGAACGACAAACCACTTTCGCGCAAACTAACAATACGACCTCTGTCAAATTCGCTTAATTTATGGTAATTTCCACGTTGGCACACTCTATGCATGATCACACCCTCAAAACAAACGATTACTGAACAAAATCTCGCAAAACATACACCAGATAACATTGTTAGAAAAAACTGAAAGAACTGCCCGACAAGTTATTATCACTTGATCCACACTAATGAAATTTTAATCAATTGTTACCTTTTAGTAGTTAAAAGTTTCTGCCAAGTTTGGTCAAAAAAATTCCTGCGCCTTCTTGGTGTTGCGATTTGCATGTCAGTGAGTATATTTTATTCAACAAAAAATTAGATTTCTATCTTAAATACCAGTATATTAAGGGGCTTGTTTTGACGCAAATCTACCTATCTTTATTAATTAATTATACCAAAATCACGATTTTAACTCAAAGAAAATATATATCACCGTGAGGATAATATTAATCATATTCTATATGTTAAAGTTTCATAATTTTCGTGCCGTAGTTTTCGCAATGACTACGAAAGAAAATTGCATAAATAATTGATGATTTTGACTAAACTACCCAAAATTGAACATAAACGTTCTTTACTAAAAATTTTCTAAATGTATTGGTAGTTTACTTATTGAAAAAGGTAGTAAGCGCAGCCATTTTGGTGAATGAATAACTTAAAAACAAAACCTTTATTGTAACTAAAATCAGAACTAAAGGCATTCAATGTTACAGAAAAGATAACCAAATGCGAAATGATATTAAAAATAAACATTCAAGAAAAAACAGAAATATCATCTACTAAATTAGTCATAGAATTTAATAAAACTAAGGTTGCCAAGTGTCTAAATATGTTTAACTTGAAAATTAGGCATTAATGTAGGTTAGAGAAACGTGTATGTAATAAGGTGTTTGTACTAGGTAAATGTATTAATTAGATTAGAGGGTACTAACCAAATCATTCAATTCCACTAAGGTATTACTATTTGCTCATATAAACATATTATATAGGTATCTTTACTACTATAATGAATACATCGCATAAACTTTACGGCAATTTTACTTTAATAGAAGTGGTTAGTTACAGTGTAGTATGATGCAACTACTTTTATAGTGATCATAAAACAAGTAATAGGGAACATTGCATTTGTTTCATTTGTTTATTACGCTTTATTTTCATATTACAAATAGTTTTAATGAAAGAGCAATAATAAGAAACATGATATAAATAATGATTAAAATAAAAATGATAAAGATTTCTACTATACACAGCGCATAGTTTGAATTTTAAATAAATAGAATTATCACACAAGAATAAAACTTTACAAGTGTAAATTTTAACAAGTTATGAACATTTGCAAGGATAATCAATCACAAAATGGCGTAATCTAGCAAAATTCCATTCAAATAGTGCGCCAAAATCACTTGTGTACCACGATTTCACCCGTATTAGGGATCTTCAGCACGAGATAAACTTGACGCACTATTTGAGAACGCAATCGCATTTATAAGCACATAACAAGTGCGGTTACACTATGATATATAATGGTAGAGCCATCTATTTATATTATAGAAATTGATGTAAATTAAAATTATAAAGATGTCTCCTATACCCTATGCGTGTCAATTTTAATGGTATATGAACATTTGCAAGGCTAGTGACCACAAAAGTCGCATAATCTAACAAACTTGTATGTAAGCGAACAAAAAATTTACTGAAGCTGATCATAGTGTCTTCTATGATTTATTACCTGCGGTACAGTTCGGATGTCTACCTGCTATTACTGCTTAAACAATGTCTAACCTTGTGTTATTCGAAGACAATAAATAGCAGTGGTGCATAACTCTAGAGGCATACATAATATCAAAATTTTTACTTTAAGATAATTCTAATAGCGACACTACAAGTATGAATCTTGCCAAGAATCAGGTTGATTATGGAGATGCTAGTTCTGTCATTGGCGCGTGGAATGTGAACGTAAATGTCTCATTTACTTTGCAGAATGTCTAGGATATAAGGAGCATTACTTCAACAGCAGATAGATCTTGATATGTACGATAAAACCACTTATAAATCATGTATCTGAATTGCATAGTTTTTGAAATATTGCAATTAAAGGATTCAGTTCATCCCTGCCTCCTACTGTGTTGGATGAAGATGACTGGTCGACTGTGTATATAATATTTATTTGTTACGGGATTCGTCGCTAGGAATAGATATGCATCAGTACATGATTCTGCATCAGTACTTGCATGCGGATCTACTATACAAAGCCCGAATTGGTAGATATGATTTTCATATATAGAAGATTAGGTTCAAAGATCCTCAGATACTTGGCGTTTATATCAAGAGTGCCTGCCAAATCGCTGACTACCATCGCGGAAAATAATTTAAATACGGTGTAAAGACTGTTGAATTCGGCAACTGTTGACTATAACTTTAAATGACGTGGACGCGAAGAACGCAGATAGTAGTGGATGTTAAAGATGCCCTCAAACAGATAGAAGAAAATTTTGGCGTATTTACTATTTTCATAGCTATGATATAAAATTATGCTTACTTAAGGTGCAATTTCACTATAAATTGTTATTTTATAATTAATTATGATGCGCAAATTTGAAAACTCACAATGCAAACCGTTATTTCAAAGTTATAATTGTTATTTGTTTTACGGTTAATTTGTAAATAATATATAACTTATAAACGTTTCAGGTTACAAACAGTTCTTCAGCGTATACAGAATAATACATTTGAAAATTTATGCATTCAGTTAAAATATCAAACAAAAAAAGTTTTTATACAGCAATTGAACAGTTGTTTACTTCATAATTGCTGGACAAAAATTGCTTTATTCCCTTTTTGGTATTTCAATTTAGTGCATAAATTTTAAAATGTCCTATTTTAAATACGGCAAAGAAGAAGATGTTCGTAAGTTTAATATAATCTACAAATAATTCCATAAAACAAATAATGGTTAAAAACTTGAAACATTTATTTGCATTTTGTATATTTATAAAGCTTTACAATTTCTATGGCTTTCTTCCTCAATTAACTAAATTTACTCATCATTATTGTTAATTCAAAAACGGCAATCTAATCACTAATTCGCTAGTGCGCATGAAAAGGGGTATAGGTCCACATTTTGCGAAAAACAAGATAAGTACAGAAGATTGCATGAAATACGTCGCCCTATAAGCATGCAAAAAGACACAAGTCAATATTTTCACAATTAAAAGATTTCAGTTAGTGCTTAAAGGCTTCAAATGAAAATTTGAACAATTTCACGCGTGCAAAGAGGTATAAGTTTACTTATATCCAATGGCACCACTTTCATGTTAGGTGCGTTTAGATCTATGTCCATTAACACTAAAATTCTGGAAACTTGTATCTCTTGTTACGCGAGTTTCTTAAGCTTAAATTTAATGTTATTGTTGTGATCGCTATTTGTTGTGTTGAAATGCAAACGTCTAGTACAACTAAGATTCTTGAAATGTGCAGAAATGCACAGTCAAATAGTACAAGTAAGTGCTTACCAAATAAATCATGTTGTTTTAAGTTTTAATGTCACTGAATAGATACGGACCCACCTCCACGCTTTGCTGAACAAGCTAGAGTACGCGGAATATTCGAAAATGTATAAACTAATGATGACAATTCTGTAGAAAATTCAAGCTTGGTATCGTCTGATGAAGATAATATAGCACCGAAAAAACGAAAATACTAGCTAGAGAATAAAGAAAATGAATCTAAATCCGCGCTAGGGGTTGCTGACGTTAATTCTTTGGGAAATAAATGCACCCAATACCTTTGAAACGATGTAGGAATATTCGTTTAAAAGGTAGTGCAATAAAGGGCACGATTAGAAAATAAAATCAAAAGGAATTTAGGACAAAGCTTCACAACTCGGAAAGGGAAAACATTGTAGCACGAAAATGTAAACCATTGCCAAAACGTCGTATGCAATGCCAGGTAAAGTTTAGTGACGCTACAAAAAATATTTTATTTGCAGAGTACTGGTTATGGGTAGCTATAGCATGAGAGTTGTTTATTTAGCCAGTCTTGTAAATATTAATGAAAAAAAGGTATCAAATCAAAAAGTTGCTGATGAATCTAAACAAAAATGTCGTATATTGATCTATAAATATCATCTTGAGATTGATGGGCTTCTAATACCAATATGCAATTCATGTTTTCAAAAGACTTTTGATGAAAGTAGTAAACTTATTATAAATGTGTTACAAGATAAGGCCGCTTCTACGTCTGGAATAACACACGATCATCATAGAGGCTTTCATTAACCTTGGCATAAACTGCCCAATGAAATTATAGAAGCTGCTAAACAACATATTTTGCCTTTGCCTGCTTACGAAAGCCATTAGTGTAGAAGTCAGACTACCCAAAAGTATCTTCTATCATGTTACGCAATTGCTAAAATTTATGAAGAGTATCTAAAATTAGAATCTATATACCGACTAGTAAATAGAAAGGCTTACGAAAAAATTTTTCACGAAATAAAGGTAACTATAAAACAATCAACAAAGGACACCTGCCAAAATTGTGACCAACTACATATCAAAATTAGGGCAGATGCCGAAAACATAGAAGAATTCACCAGACAACTTGCCAGTCATCAATCCGAAGCCGACCAAGCATATAAATCAAAAAGTAATGACAAAAAAACCTATAAAGACGACGCCTCCACAAAAGTGTACACATTTGACATGCGGCAATATCTCCCAACACCTAATCTATTTACGTCCATTGAATTTTATAAAAGACAAATGTGGTTATTCAATTTGACTATTCATGATTAAATTACACAGCAATCTTTTAACTACTTGTGGTATGAAGGTATTGGTGGAAGAGGTGGAAGAGGTGGAAGAGGTGCGAACCAAGTTGCTTGTTGCTTGTACAAGAGAATTTTTGACGTTCCTACGGATGTTAAACGTATTATATTCTATTTCGATACGTGTGGTGGCCGAAATAAGAATACGCATGTTGTCGCAATATTTTTTACGTTGTTACAGAATAACCAGCATTTGGAAACGGTTGACCATACATTTCTTGTCGCTGGCCACACGTTATTACATTATGGTCAACGTCAAAGCAGATACAGTAGAATATCTCTTTATACAGTTAAATACTCAAATCAAACATACATGCCTGGAGTTTCTATCTGGAATGTGTGCCTCCCACATTATATCATTATTAAAGGCCAAGAGCTACTTGCATAATAAATTAAAAATTACTTTATTTTAAGGTTAAATTTAACGTTTGAAGTTGCAATTTAGTAGACAAATTAAAGTAACCTGTAATATACTACGGAATTGACTTTAAATAAAACAATTTTTTCACGAAAAACCAATATCTAATAAAAAAGTTTCTGTCTTTGGGTAGTAAACTGGAGACACACTGTGTTTGATAACTCGTCTTAATAGATATTAATTACCAGACATTTTATGTAGATATTAATAGTTTAAAATTCGTGCGATAGTATGTAATATGTTAGATGAATTTGTAACCTTTCAAGCGAAATATGTTAATGTGATAAAGCGACGCAAGATCTGATTTGTAAAAAATACGTGCGTTTTACTTTTCCACAAAAATAACAGAAAATTAAAGTGATAAGACATTTTAAAAAGACAATAAGGAGTGAACCGGGAGTGAGTGACTGCGAATTAATTTAAAATAAATATTATTCAGTAACCTGCATGTAAATAAAATGTAATTAAGTAGAACTTAAAGATGATGAAATATTATGCAATAACCACAGGGAATAAAGATTGCTACCGAAACGTAAAGCAAACATAAAACAACCTCAAAACCGAATTTAATTAACAAGAAAACATTCATTGGAATTGCGCAATATTACGTTATAAATAAATTGCTAATCAAAGCATATGAAAGATACGGTTATCAATAAGTGTAAGACTGAATAACAATTATCAAGAACGTTCGGGGAACATAAAACGAAATACCGAATATTCTATATAAAAGAACGAAGCTTTCAGGCTAAAAGTATAGTTCGTGTTATTCCTTGCTCGAGCTAATACCGATAGTTCTTGTAATTCCTTGCTCGAGCTAACACCGATAGTTCGGGCTATTCCTGGCTCGAGCTAAAACCGTACCATCCTTTGTATAAAGAATGGGTGCATCTCAGCCTAGAAGGTCAAGATATTTTTGTTGAATTATAAAGCGCTTTGTTAACTGAAAATAACGCAAATTGTCCACGCCGAATTGTTTATATTATAATTTCAAAACCGCAGCCGTAGAATTAAAACTGCGAAATTATTTCAGCCATCCGAAAGGGCAAAACTCCTTTTATTATATGATCCTGTCTAGCTTATTGTCGAAAGCGGATGAGTTGCTCTATAATGCCCCGATCCCGGCAATAAGCTCAACTATAACGCTCAAACGTTGTGTTGGATTTGTAGCGAATACGCTGTTGTCAAACATCTTTGTGTTGACTAGGTAGCGAGTCTCTTTGACGCCAGCAATACCAGTAATACCTTCGCCTACGGTGTGGCATCAATCACGAGTGGACCAAGAGATCATCGTCTTAACCCTCCGAGGCATTAAGTGAAGGAGCGCGCCCGCAAGCGACGTGGCGCCTTTCGCACCTGGAAGGATATTGAACTATCCGAGCAAAATTCACAAGCAACAGGAGTACAGAATATTACGTAAGACGGCGTGCGCTTCCTTGCAAAGAACGAAAGCGACGCTAAGCCTCTATCATAATTATATTCATACTGAGAACGCCTTTTTGCATTCAAAGCTTTCGAGTATTATAAAATCCGATTATTTAATTTGCAACTGTTAGATATCAGTCAATGCAAATATGTACAACCTATTACAAAGTGTTCATTTAAATTATTATTTCCGTTTTATCCATCTTATTATTTCCGCCGAGCTTAGTTATTAAATATACGATTGTGAAACATCGTTTCATATAAGAAGTCGCGACCACTTTCGAGAGCCGCTCCGTTTTAATACGCAACTTTCTCCTATTTAGGATAACCGTTCCAAGAGAGAGAGAGAGAGAGAGATAGAGAGAGAGAACAGCTCTAGCAGCAATTGGTGCCCTCTACCAGACCGAACTGAACCTACCCACTCCGATGAGTAATCCCGGAAGCAAAAATGTAAATTAGTTTTATTGAACCCGTGACCTGAAGACTACGCTTTAAACCGTTACAAATTTTAAAAACAGCTAGAAAATTGGCAGGTTATTTTCAATTTATAATTGGAAGTGTATTGTATTTCATGTAAAGTTTAATTAGAAAAATGATAATCATGCCACATTGTAGTAATCTATTTTAACAAATATTAATAGTTTTATGAAAATGAAAATATCATACTTTTTAGGTATCTACATTTTACGTCCCAAACGAACTAAGCTCCTCCGTAAAGAAGACCTTTTTGCATTTTAAGCGAAGCTGTTGTGATAAAATATTAATTTTTATGTGTAAAACTAATACAAACATTGATTAATTGTATACAAATTAATGGCATTTTTGAAATCCTTATAATTTTTTTATTACCATGAAACTCAGCATTAGTTAATTAAAAGGTTTGAACATTATTAAACAGTTTGAAAATAATAAAGAGTCTAGCATTTAAATTTAAACAATTATTTATAAATAACATAAGCATCACTGCACACTTGTTAATTTTCCTGGAAGGGACCTTTTTACTCATTTGGTGCAAAAATAATACAATATATAGCTATATATAAAAATGTGTATAATAAAAGGGATAGATAAATAAGTATCAACGATAATACTAATAAATATAATCCCTGAAAGAGTCAACTTGGTATTAGCAGAATACAAGGTGTTTCAGATAACATAACATTCCTTTTAAGGGACGAAAGCAATACAAATTAAAATAGCTCTTGTTTTCTACTTATGGTTGCATTCAGACTAAAACTGTTAAATTATTCGTAAAAATTATAACTGACCAACCTAATTGAATCAATTTACAGGAACATACACTTTTACAGCTGTAGTAGACACATTTCGATTTGTTTATAGTAATAAATAACAGGATAAGGCGATTGTCCTTTTACACAATTGAAAGAATTTAGAAATAATGTATAAAATCTTTTAACAATTTTGACGAAGTTATTTATTAATAACTAATAATAATAAAAACAGAGTTTAGTCATGCATCGTACTAAGAAAATTTGTTTAAATATTAAGCAATTATTTATTGACATTTTATAATTTTATACCTAAAAATAGGTTTTCATTTCTGAAATTGCATGACAACATCCTAGAATTAAAATAAAAATACTTTAAAAACTTTTTTAGTACAGTTATCTCTTTATTTAATTTATTATTGACTAGATCCTGTTTTTTAGGTAACTAAAACGTGTTATAGGTTAATTACTTGTCGAGAAAAAATTGTTTTCTTATTTTATCATAAAATATGTTAATTGAGATGACAATTTAACTGTTTATTCATTTTAAGATCTTTACTAGGAACAAAATAGATATTACCAAATAAGTCACCATTGTTTTGAATACATAACTGAGCACGACTTATGATGGATGCGTAGATTCTACCGAAAAAATTGACATTTGCATGAATTTCTTATGCAGCTACTCCAATTCGTACGCAAATTAAACACAATAATGTCTTCCGCTCAGAGATCATTTATTTCATACTAACTTAGCCTTTGTGAATAAGTAATTATGAAGCACATTCCATTGAAGATATAGACTTATTATTAAAACACTGGTTAGTCAACGAAACGTATCTAGCAACTGACGTAAATTTGCATAATTTAAAAAGGTGTATCATTTTACAGTCTTGTTTTTATGCATTTGATTCAAAAGTTAAAATAAATACATATAATTCTGCTCTACTACGGAAATGTTTATTTAGTAAAAAACACTTACTCTATGGTATTTATCATATTTGAAAATATAAATGTAGTCGACTCGTCATTATTAAAAAAAAGGAATTTTTAGTATTCGTATTGCTTTTAAGTTTACGCTTATTACGTGTTTGATTTCATCCCTTAAAAAGAATGTCATATTATCTGAAACACCCTGATATAAATAGGTATTTTATATACGGTGTTCGATATCGTTGGAGTGAGAAAATCTTAAGGATTTCAACATATTTTCATTTCTGTATAATTAATTAAATCACAGGAATTAAATTTGTATATGAGTTTTACAAATAAGAATTAATATTTTATCATCACAGATTTACTTAAAATGCTAAAGTTCTACCTTACAGGGCGTTTATGAGTACAAATTATCAATTTTAAGGCAACTCAATAAGGAAAAAATTACACTATTTAACATTTTTATTTTATAAATGTAAGAAGAAGAAGGGCACACATACATTTTGTTGCGAAGTATGAAATTGTTTATAATTTTCAAGTCAAATAAGCTATTTTAACATCATAAATATGAATAAAACAGCAACTAGCATTTAAATAGTTAGGTAAATGTTAAGTGTGAGCCGTACAAGATGATCGACAGCGAGTTCCATAAAGCCAAGCTTTGGCAAGTACAATGAACTAATAATTGTCTCAGATTAGACAATAACATTTGAGCAACTACAAAGACCTAACGTCATTGCATAAAGGTTTGTCACAAAATAATAGAATTACTTGTCTTATTTTGTTTACACAGATTATACGTTAGCAAAATAAATTTCTTGTAAATATATACAACTTATTGATCATTTGTGAACAAGATAGGTAAGTTGTGATGTAGCACCCTATCGTCCCCTTCTTCATTTGGTTTATGTTGTTATATAGTAGCTAAGTTTGTTTCTTTTACTAAAATTGAATCTCAAGCACGAGCTCCTTGATTTAATGTGTTCGTTTCTACACCCAATAGTTTACTACTCTTAGTGTTGTGTACCTAAACCTCGGCGTCTTCAATATCAAAAGGGGAGTGGTTTACTGCAAGCAATTTATTTATATGCTTTAAAAATAATTTTAAATATACTTAAATACGTATAAACTATCGTAAAATCGAGATTCATCTTCTAGTTTATACCGTTTAATATATAAAAATTCTGAAATTCTAAGCACTACAGCTTATTTGCGTAGTGACATCTGGCCAACTCACATTAGAAGTTAGTATAATATAAATACTCAAGAAGATAGGAAAAACTCCTAACACAGACGCAATTTTTAAAAATTTGTCCACTGTGAAAGAGGCTACAAAAGTATGCCTGCTCCATGAAATGACCTACGTTAAAGTAGGTATAGAACTTTGAATGTATTGCAGTTTCTTGCGGTACTATTAACTTCGATATAAACTACTAAATACTTTTATAGGCAGAGAAATCAAATTTAAACAAAATTGTAAAAAGCTAATGTCTAACATTATCACGAAATAATATTTGAGTGAGATCTAAACAAAATTGTCAATGTTTAATGTTGATGTAGCAAAGATTTGCATAATAGCGAAAGTTTCTATATTAATAATATTTAGATTCCAATAAATTTCGCCAGGGAACTTAGGGACTAAAGGTTCGATTTTGGATACATACCTATGAAATAGTAGATTATCTTAAGTTATTCTTAAGCATGCTTCACAAACAAAAGCATGTGTAAGTTGAGTTGAGAAGGAAACTGGGGAGTTGATTTTATATCGAAAGTTCTAGTAGTTATATCTGCATTTGGTAATTTGGTTTGATGCATTCTTAAAGAAACCGTTTTACCTTATAGTTTTTTAAATCCACTCATTGACCTTCCAAGGTACAAAGGAATAATTTTGTTATATTTAAAGATCAGCCACAGCTCACAGTAGTATAGAATGAAAATTACATTTTATAAAATATATAAGTTAGATTGTTTTAAAGTAATTGTACTGTTAGGGCACCAATCGTCATTTTTGGGCTGTTTGTATAAAATCTTCTGAATAAATTATGCAACAATTTTAATTCCTGTTAGTATAGTGCATCATATTTTCCCTATAAATCTTGAAAATTATATAAATTAAAATAATATTTGGATAGGATTGCAGTCTTCGCCTAATAAATAATCTTATCAAAGATTACTGTAATGTCCAGCGTTAATGTAATATTATAGTTAGTATAGGTAATGTAATTATTTAAGCTTTAAATTCCAAACAAGAAAAAGTTATAATGAAAGTTCATCTATCTTAAAGGAAATACGTCTTTAAGTCATAACCAAGTAATCCAATAGTATTTGTAAAGCTATTCCTTTCCTTATAAGTAATAAAGGGTTAAAATCTAGTTGTGAATGCTATACAGAGTATGAAAGACTAAAAAATCTATGAAAAATGGATAGCTTATTTCAGACTTGTTTGTGGGAAATATGCTTTCCTAACGATAATTTTGTAGCCTTGGAGTTAGTTAGATTCGAAGTTTAGGTTGAGCATATTTGAGAAACTATTGAAAAGTGTTTTGGAGCATTTATTCCAAAATATATAAGTAGTGAGAGCCTAAATATTTACTAACGAAATCACCGTGCGTAATAGCAAAATACGTTAAGGCTTTAAAGGAATAGTCCAATCAAGTTCATGCTAACTAAAAGGTACGAAATGCTAAAGTTAACATTAGCAACCCAATGAGTGTTGTCGATCTGATGTTATTTGAAGGAGTTTAAATTACTGTGGAACTCTTGGTAAATTATCGCTTATAAATTCTTAAATCATTTATTTTTCTGTTATACGATGCCATGAATTAGACATAAGAGTTACGTTTCTGAAACCTAATCAGTTTTAGATATAAAAAATTGGAGAGGTTAACTTAAGTTTACTATTACGGCGTAGATCCTAATCGATCCAGTGCTGCATACATAGATTGTGAATTCGGCCAAATTTTTATTATGTCGTAACGAACTTCTATCTGTAGTTACCGAAGTTCATAACATCACTCTTGTATATATTAGGGTACTTTAAGTACAAAAGGTTTTGTCGTACATTGTTAAAAATGTACGTGACCGTAAACTCGTAGCAACATAAAATTAATATTTACTTATAGTACACTGTATTTTATCACATTATGACCTAAATGATTGTTATTACCACTACCGTTATCAGATATTTATATTGTAACGTTTTGGGTATCAGTTTAAATGTGTTTTTAATTGATTTCGAGAAAATTGTGAAAAATTGAGAAATGAGTAAGGTGGTAATTCCGCCCATTCGATTTTAAGTAGGTTATCGAGATTACGTGTCCAAATGCCTACAAATTTAAATGTAAAATTTTGTTTATGGACGACATTTTGTTTTCGAGATGTCCTGTTCACACAGACAGATAGACACACACACGAGACCAATTTCTACAAACATGATTTTTGAATTCAGGGGATCCGAGAACGTGTATTTTCACTAGAATTTCGAAATTGAAAATTTTGAACGAAAACAATATTTCCTCTTATATTTCATATAGTGCACGAGAAAGTAAAGAGGAGTACAATTATTAAGAGTGGTAGCGAGGTAATATTTTAGTCGCATTTTTGCATTACGCGTTTGTAATGGTCAATTAAAAATACTGTCGGGATTTAATTAGAAGTAAGGCGAATAGTGACTGCTTCCTGCAGATCCATATGACGCGCCTGGTAAACGGCATGCAGCACCGAATATGTCCAAAATTTTTCTGCGCAATATCCCCATCTAATCGGTTGATAGTTTCCTCATCTTCACTAACAGTCTAAGCTAAATTGTTTTCTAGGATTCTCTTCGATAGTAGGTTGCTTATTTTTTTCATATCAATGAGCTGCATAACTGCTCTCTCAATTCACTTAGACGAGACTAAGTTCTATTGCGTAAGTATGCTTTCTGATTTGGAAGGATTGCTTCAATTTTGTGAGTGTATGTCCAGCAGTGTTGTTGTTTATCTTCTATGCATTTTTCGTTATTTACTTAATATTCTCCTTCATCGTCATATGTAGCAATTTGCAATTCGGGTGGCGAGGTACATTGCCTGAAGTAGTTTCAGTATTAAAGTTCTCCACAAAAGAAATAAACATTGCATCCCTTCCAACAAGCAATAAGATTTCTGGTTTATTCTTGACGATCTATTAAATGGGGATTTCGATATACATACAACTACATAGTGCAAATCGCTCCATTCATCCTTATAATTTTGAGCTGAAAATAAATACAGAAATATAAGCAGAAAATATGATATAACAGCTATATCATTAAAAAATCAAATTTAGCTATTAACATTCTCATACACAGTCGACTATCACTATAGCGGATACGGTTGTAACGAGTTTTCGTTTTAACGAGGATTTATAAATGTCCCCTGAACTTCCTATTACAATTTCTATTAAATAATATCTTTATAACGAGCTGTATTCGATTACAACGAAGAAAAATCAACGATATTCTTATTTTTTTCGATTAGCTTTTACACGTAATGTCGAAAATTATACATATGTATGTATATTCCAACCAGTCCAAGTTGAACGTTTGCGGATGGATTCAACCGAAAATAACATACATACGCATTTCTGTTTGACGCCGCTTAGACAAAACAACACTCAAATTCATTGACTTATTTTAGGAAGTTTATTCATTTTTCAGAAATTGTGAGTTGTTTACTATTACAGCGAAGTTATTCCGCTTTTTATTTATTTCTGTCATTTATATGCGTAACGCATATCAAAAAAAAGATTTTATGGTTAATCTAAATTAGTATCCTATTCTTGAACGTTTCGTTCTGAAGATGCAGCTAGGAAATTTGAAAAATAATCATAAACACAAATTAGAGTTAAATACCTTGAAACTAACACGTCTGTGAAAAGAAATCCATCTTTTAATTATGATACATAATACGAACCTCTATTAAAACATGCAAATAAGGTATTTTATGATTTTTAAAAGTAAGATAAACATTTCTTAAAAGTAATTTTTTCCGTTAATTACATTTTATGGTTGTGTTATGATTTACCTAAATTCAATGATATTTTTAGAAGCTTATATATATATATATATATATATATATATATATATCTCAGTACATAATTTTAAGGAATTTAATTTAGAAGTAATGCCATTTAGCGGTTAGTCCTATTGAACTAATCAGAATTCTATTTCTATACAATTTATGAATTAAATCTTCACAACTGGTAATAATCTATATTTTTTTTGAAAATAAGCAAGTAATTTTACATATTAAAGTAATATAAATATCCGGAACCGTGTGAGATCGATAACAATTGCCGATTCATAACATATCCGCTATAACATAAGGCGACACCTACTGTACGTACAGCTGTAATATTATATCTTTTACTGGATACACATAAGTTATTTAGGTGTTTTAAACTTGCGTTGCAGCTACTGAAAGAGTTACCTAATAAATATGTAAGCAAGGAATTTTTTGGTGGGTTCGGTAATAGTGAGATTTGCTTATAACGGGATAATAGGCTTGGTCCATTAGCCTCTCTCATAGAGGGAGTAAGCTGTAGTATATTCACTAAAATTACGGTTAATGTGGTTATAATATTAAGAAAACTGTTGTCAGATTTTGGTGGCGTTCCGCTAATAAAGGACAAAATATTTTTTTTAAGTTGCCGCCATGGACTTGTTTCTTAGAAATGGGGTTGTTGACGGAACAACGAAAAAAAATAGAATTTTCGTTTTAGAGAGAAAAAGTAAATAAGTTGGTTGGTTTTTGGAATCGGATAAAAACAACACGATAGACGCGTTTCCTTCACGTCCGTATCGATTCAGAGTCTAATCGTGCCAGAAGTGTGACAGAGAAACATAATTTCCGATCGTCTGATAGGGTTCAGTGACATTTCAAAAGCGCATTTTGCCGAGTCGTTAGTGCAATAAAATCGGTCGTGTATTGGCTCTGTGTGAAAAGAAAATGTTCGGTGTGCTTAGGGACTCAACATAGTGTCAAGTGTTGGAAGACCCGACCTAAGAGATGGAATGGTATATATTTAGGAATTAATCAGCGCGTTTTACGCTGTAGTAATTTTGTTGAACGTGTGAAGTTCTTGGCAGGCGCGGGAACCCATTAGCTATCACGACGGATCATTTTGGGTAATTCAACAACCCAAACTAAGGTACCCCCTTTTGTTATTGCTCTCTGGCTTCTTACAGTTGACCTTAGAAAGGCGTAAGAACCTAAACTTTCCCATGTGACGGGATATCAATAATATATATCTTCTGTGGATATCGTGGACGCATACTTACATTGACGGTGTCTAAACATAGATTACCCTAAGTTCAGTGTCAGCAGATTCGCGTAGTCCTTCTTCTATCTCTTGAATAAGGCCAAATTCAAGGGACGGAGAAGTTATTCTGTAACCTATCTGTAACTGTTGTTTGGGTGCATATGTTAATTAACCCCATTTAGTTGTCAATAGATGTCTTGTCATTTAATTACACTTTTAGTTTTGACAGTAGAATAAGCTAATCAAGAATATCTCAAATTTCTGAGGATATGTACTAGTTAAGACCGCGATCAAAATTTATACTCTTGGGGTCTTGACAAAAGTAACCCCGGAAAAAATTAACAAAAGTCCTAGGGAACCGTTTCTAGCTATTTCGAGAACAGCTCTATACCTTGAGAGGCAAGCTGGAGTGGTGGTGCCTTCTTTCGTTTCCCATACCCTAATTTCAATTAGAGCGATGATGGCGCTCGTGTAATTCTTCGCTGAGCTAGGGGCTTCCAGTACTATTGTTGTGGCTTAAAGCCAAAATCGCTCGTGACACTGTACATGTAATGCATTTGATGGACGTTTTGGCAATAAATAGCGTTTCTTGGACCTTTCTTTGTCATAATGAGGGCCATTAGTATAAATATTTTGAAATGCGTAAGTGTAGATTACATAAAAATATGTTCTGAAGAATATTTGATTCGCATAGCCAATCGTTTTTAACAGGTGAGGATATATCTTGATGTTGTAGCTTCTTAAAGTACTTCTTCTTACGTTAATTAATCAAAAGCTATTTTATTGTTTGGATGTTGTGTTGTGATCTAGATGGAAGTTTTACATCAATTAAGGTGAAGCATGTAGGGTACAATAGTGACGGTATAATCTTTGAAGCTTCAAGGATTTGAAGGTGGTTAAAAACAAGATGGATTCATTTCAAATAACAGAACGGTAAAAAAACTTTTCCTTTGCTATCACACCCGATACATCTCTTTCCAAGAAAAGTACTTGACCACATAAAACAAATTTACAACCTTCAACTTTTTAGGTACTGAAAAACAGCGGAATACACTTTTGGCGTATTTTTCAAGAACTCTCACTGATCCAACTCAAGGTCAAGATACCAAAGCAACAAATGCTATTAATCACTCTGCCTGTATAGAAAGAAAGGCTTATGCACTGATAATATGTAATGTAGATGCAAAAGTGGAAGACATATTCTGCTTGAACTTTATTGATAATGAAGATGTCCTTAAGATGGCACAACACAGTTGCGCAGATAGTGACGTTGTTAGCGAGTTCCTTTGTTTTCAATTGAATACAAAACTAGTTGGTTAGGTAAAATAAGAATTACGTGCCGCCCATGGCTATTTGTTGTATTTTTTATAACTTTTGGTTATTTTCAATCATTTGATAAATTAAAAATTTGTGCATCTTACATTATGAATTGTTCTAAATGTATCTTTAGTATTTAAATATTCCAATAAAACACATCTTCTAGGGTTTAGAATAACTAAATTCGTTCTTGGAGATTTTATTTATTTCACGATCAGATGAATCCGTAACATTCTCAACCTAGTATTTCGTGACCCCAAGTTGAAATTGTATACTATTAGTAAGTTGTTGTAATGGTTGACAGCAGAACATTTTCTGCAACGTTCTATATAAATTTCTGATACTACTGGATGCAGCTTGGCGGTAATAGGTTGCGTCCACTGACATAGCTCGATATTTGGCTTCAGTATTATAGCGTGGTCTGTCGAAGACGAAACTTTTCCTTCACCCGTATTATGGGATTATTGGATGCTTAATTAATACTTAAATTTAAATCCTAGATTATTACTGTACCTAAATGCTCATTATAATAGTCGAAAAATAAATAAAAGTTTGTGGGTATTAAAGAGAAATTTACTTCCTTAAAACTTCACGAATTTTTCAAATTTACAAAGGGCCCGTTGTTATTTCCTTTCGACAGGGGTAAAAAGCAATTACAATCGATTGAATGCAATGAAATTTCAATTGAAAGATCCCGAATCAGGATTATCCCGCTTCGCATGAATAACAATTGACAGGAATAAGAAATAATTCTATAACCTTTCTACTGTAAGTTGTTTCTAAATATTTTAATTTAAATCGCGCGTTAGCAAGATGCGAGAAAGGCATTAATAATTCTTAAGTTACGAAAGAAGCTCTTGGATTTTATATAATCGTCAACAAATTTCACTAACGTTTTGACCTATCCGAAGTTAGCCCCCAACTTTCTGAATTAGCTAATTGCAAGAATTGTGCTAGGTTTGTAGTAAATTGTGCTCGAATATTATGACCACAATACGAAGAATGCGTTAAAAAATGGAAAAATACATATTTCAGACCAGTCCCTCACTTTGCAAATTTCGCAATTTTCTCAATTGGGCTCAGCTGTATTAGATTGTGCTAACATTGAAGAAAAAGTTACGCTCAAAAAACATTTTCGGTGATATATTATTGAAGTTACGTCTAAATTAACATCAACCATCCGAATGTCATATAATTATATATCTGAGTTATACTAGAGTAGCATAACCTAGCACAATGGCCAATTTAGCCAGCACAACGGTATAAAGGGCACTTTACTCTTGAGCCTGACCATTCGCAACGACATTTCATATCCAAATTTCGATGTTATGACCATCAGATGACCACCAAATTGTATATAGGGGTGCTCTAGCGAATCACAACTCAGAGCAACCACAAATTTGGTCAGCACAACGATATAAAAGGAACTTTACCTTTGAGTGCGGCCGATTCCAACCGCATTCTGTCCAAATTTCGATGTTATGACGATTCAACGACCACCAAATTGCATATCTGAGTTACGTTAGCGTAGCATAACTCAGCACAACTCCCAATTTTGTCAGTACAACGGTATAAAGGGCCCTATACTCCGGAGAGCAGCCGTTTGCAAAGGCATTCTATGTCCAAATTTCGATCTTATGACGATCTGGTGACCACAAAATTGTATATCTGGGTTGAGCTAGCGTAGCAAAGCTACCGCAAATTTTGCCAGCACAACGTTATAAAGGGCTCTTTACTCTTGAGTGCAGCCGTTCGCAACGGCATTTATGTCCAAATTTCGATGTTCTGACGATCCGGAGACCACCAAATTGCGTATCCGAGTTGCAATAGCGTAGTAGAACTAGCACAACCGCAAATTTTACCAGCACAATAATGTAAAAGGCATTTTACTTTAGAGTGCAGCCAATCGCAACCGCATTCTCTGTCCAAATTGCAATGTTCTGACGATCCGATGATCACCAAATTGTATATCTGTGTTAAGTTGTGCTACGCTAGCACAACTCAACACAACTGCCAATTTTGCGACCACAACGATATAAAGGGCACTTTACTCTAGAGCGCGGCCGAAGTGCCGAAGTGCCGGTGCCGAAAGTGCCATTTATATCTTTGTGCTGGCGTAATTGGCGGTTGTCCTTAGCAATTAGCAATTGGCGCGTATGCTGAGTTGTAGTATGTTAGTACAACTCAGATATATAATTATAAGACATTCGGATGGCCGATGTTAATTTAAACATTACTTAAATTCTATATCATAGAAAACGTTTTTCAAAATATCACTTTAGCACAATGTTAGCACAAACCAGCACAACTTACACCAATTGAGAAATTTGCAAAATATGCAATATGTGGGGCTGGTCTAAAATATGTTTCTTTAACGAATTTTACATATTATGGTGATAATATTCGAACACAATTTAGTACAACTCTTGAAATTAGCTAATTCAAAAAGTGGGGGGCTAACGTCGCATGCACAACGTTTTGTGACTTAAAATATAATTTTTACCAAATTAATTGCAGTTAAAACCAATTCGTCGTAATCTAATCAAAATTTACTAGCCGATATACTCGTAAAAGTTAAACTTTTTGCAGTAGCGTAGAGCATTTGGGGACAACTAAATCATTGCAATTCGACTAAAGATGTTTGCTTGACTTAGTACATAGGAAAATTAGCGTAACTCCGTGGCTTACGACCTAGTTGTACGTACATGTGACAAGATTCTCAAACTTAACGATATTTTCATAGATAAGCGAGACCTTGAAATGTTCTTGGTTAATTCAAACTATCAAAATAGTGACTTTTCAAGAATTTTTAATTGAAAATGGCCGGGGAGTACGTTCTATGACATTATAATATTAAACAATTTTTGTACGCCAATCAATAGAGGAGTATAGAAATAGCATAAGTAAGCGAAAACGTTGCGGATTACATATAGAGTTTTCTAATTTAGCCTTAAAGGTATATCTTAGCTAGCCTAGATCACCGTCTTTCTCTCACCGATAACTTTGTATTAGCTATTAATATTTAATTATGTTGCATGCTTTTGAAAACAAATGCGTTTCATTATTCCAACCCTTAATCTTTATTATGTATAGATCTAGCCTGATACCCATCTCGCTCGAGTTGCGATATTCGCTTTGACTGATAATATATCTTCTACCTGAACATCAGACCCAATGTGAAGTAAATTTTTATAATATTGCTGATTAATCTAACTTTTCAATTAAAAGCGCTCTAATTATTTATGTAAATACCCCATTGCAGATCAATTTTATGAAATTAGTTCATTTCTTTAAGAAAAATGACACAAACAAACGTAAAATGTAATATACATATGTATATGTTCGAAATCGATCGCAATTAATTAAAATTTATAACTTAAGCCTAAAATTAAGGGAACATGAGAAAATATTGACAAGTTAAAAACGTTACATTATAACTGCAATTGAAAATGCATGAGAAGTCAAAAAGCAAATCCTACAGATAATCGATAAGAAAACTAAAACGAGAAATGTATTTTAACTAAAATTTAACCCAAAAATAAAACAAAAACGGCCAATTCGAGTTTTATTAATATTGTTGATATTCGCTAAACTAAATATAATTAATTAAACAAAAACAAGATCAATGATTTATATATAATATCAGAAGTGCGCAAATTATTATAGTAAGATACGTTACCATTGTCAATAACATTTAAGAAGATAGAGAAACCTTCAACTAGGATTCCAAATTACTAAGGATAGGACAAAACCCAGGAACTAGGACGATGAAACATTATACGCTACTGACAAGTGCGTAATTCAAACAAGGTAACTAGGTATTAAAATATTAGAACTACAATAAATATTGTAATATCTTAATTTGAAATTATGTCAGACAGAAATTACGAAGGTCATTCGGAAAGTAAAGAACGTTTTTTTCTACACAAATTATTATAGGATATAATGAAACAAACCTTTATTTTACATACAATTTGATACCTAAGCTACTTTTCTACATAGTCAGTTTTCTAATTTAACCACTTGTACCGTTTCAGCAGCTTTTCTATGCCGTCTGCATACTCAATTGCCGTCAAGTTGTTGTTAAGTTCATCATCACTTACGTAGCGGTTTTCACCAAAGAAGTTTTTCAATTTAGGGAATAAATGATAGTTACTTGGGGCTAAGTCAGGGCTGTATGGAGGATGTTCATAGATTCCCACTCAAATCGCTGAAGCAAGTTCTGTAACAATGCAACTGCATGTGGATGTGCATTATTTTGAAGGAGAATTATTACCCTGGTCAGCATTCTGCACCGTTTGTTTTGAATGGCGCGGCGGAGTTGCTGAAGATTCTGACAGTAAGCTGCTGCATTTATAGTCTCACCTAAAAATAATTAAACGAAAACAAGATAATGATTCATATGTAATATCAGAAGCACGCAAATCATTATAGTAAGATTCGTTACCATTGTTAATAACATTTAAGAAGGTAGAGAAACCCTCAACTAGGATTCCAGACATGTAGTCGAAGAGGTCACCTTTACGATCCCAAAACACCGTAACCATAATCTTTCTGATGCTCAAAATTTGTTTTGCTTTTTTCGGTTTCGTTGGGGATCGCGACTGATGCCATTCCATTGTTTCTGGAATAAAATGAGATATCCAAGTCTCATCACCAGTAACAATGTGATCTAAAAGTTCATCACCATCCTTGTCATAGCGACAGAGAAAGGTCAATTCCGTTGTTATTCGTTTAGTTTTGGAGTCGTCTGACAAAATTCCAGTAACTCACCTGGTACACACTTTGTTATAGCCAAGATCTTTCCTAACAATTTTGTACAAGACAGTTCTTGAAATTTAGAGAAATAATGAGTGCAGTCCACTAACTGTTAAACGCCGATCTTATTGAATTTTTGTTTCTATCCTTGCTTGTTTGTCAGTCAGAACTGAGGGCTGGCCCAAGCGTTCTTCATCGTAAACATCTGTCTGTCTACCATTAAACATGATGCACAATTTTCGAACTGACGTTTCGTCGGATCGTAGCTGCCGCCAGACTGAAGCGAAAGAATGCCATAGTCAGTGACCGGTCGTGGGTGGTGATGGGGGGATGCGGTCACTTATTATAAAACAACGTTCTTTACTTTCCCAATGATCCTCGTATTTGTGATTAATGGTAAAATACATGAAATAAAAAGAAATAGCACAGCAGATAATTTATTAGTTCATTAATTGGTTTTATCCAACAATTTTTTAAATTTTAAATTAGGTAACATTAAACTGTTGTTGTTGAAATAGTTGTGAAACTTATGCTCGTTTCGGATCATAAAGTCCTTATTCAGAGTTTAGACATGTTTAATTATGTTTATGTAAGATACAATATATAATACCAAATGGCAGATGAAGTACCAAAAATTCTTTATAGCACTTTCATTATGACACTATCGTAAAAACAGTAATGTAGGTTTCATACAAAGTTTTGAAAATTTTTTCTTTTTTTATATTACTATTTTTACATTAAATTTTCAAAAAAAAGTTTTAGATGTTAAATAAAACGTGTACACATTCTATTTTGTATGAATTTTCGGAAATCATGTAATGCATAAAGTAATGTTATTTTTTGAACAAAAAGTTTTTATAGTTTTCTCCTACATTCTCTAATCTGACAGCGCCGTCATCTTTACAATCTTTTTAGCACGCTAATTAGTTGATCATAACTTATATCGTCACTTACAGTTGATGTGGACGTGGAATTATAACTATGTGATTGGCATTTCGTGACACTGCCTCTATCAGTATTCACTCCAACAAATCCTGAAAACTTCTGGATGAAGTATCGCCAGGGTCTTGCTACTTATTATAATAGCCAAAACGTTTTTTCTAATATACCTTTACTTTCCCATTTTTACTCTCTTAGGCGTTAGTACGTTGGAAGCATTGGAAGTTCCTTATCCAGTTGTCCTGTTGCCTTAGTATTAATTTCTACTGTTCTTACTACCTGATTGTCAAGAGTTAGAAACTCGCATCTAGCCATTGTTGTATTTTAGTACAAAAACAAACAGCAAAACTAACTCCACAAACTAAAAGCATTTTAGAATTCCCTAAAGCTAGCTGAAATCCACACTAAATGTTCAATTCATGACTGAATTCGAATATACATAATTTTGATAAGAATGCAGCTACTATAGAAGACAATTCGGAATTGTAATACTTGTCACATTTGAATTATTAAATTAGAGTAGATAAAATTCATAAACATAGAGATAAAAGGCTTACGGTATCACAAAAGCGTAAAAACTTACCTTTACACAAGAGATAATCACCTAAACGCCCTGCGGTCTATTTATAGTATACCCCAATTCAAAGTTATTTGTAGCCGAAATGAAGTGCACAAAGTATCGATTCATAATAACTTTTAGGATTGCTTTTATGGTGCAATTAGTTAAAAAAAGCTTAGAATTCAGTTATTCAATTATGAAAAGATACCATGGAAGTTATGTATGCGCATGCCAAGTTTGTCGCACTTCTTCAAACAATTATTATTTAAACGTTATTTAAATTTTTGTAGAATAAATTCTTATAAGTAATTGGTTTATTTGTTAGGTAACATATGTTTAACGCACATTTAATTTTTTATGCACGACATACCAATAAATTATACTTTATGATCCCGCAGGCACAATTAACGCTCGCGGGCGGTAAAGTAACTTTACAGCCCGCCATCAAATTAATAACATTCGTATTTATGAGAAAGAAAACACGAAGTTTTCGAAACGTCAAAGTTAATTTTTAAATACAGTGAATAATACACAGTTAAACCAAAAAGTTATTAAATTATTATTAACATTTGTTTATCAATTTTTAATAAATATCTAATATGTAATCAAAATGATCATATTAACATTTATTTATCAGAAAAATTACATTTTATATTAACAACACAATTAATACAATTATTCATAGAAATATTAGGTTAAGCACCCTTATTTCGTGCACATTTGTTAATTTCTGCTTGCTCTTACAACCATTCAAAATATCGGGAGGGTTTGTCAGTTCATTAGTATAATTTTTGCAAGATACTGAGGGCACATCTAAGCAACTACAAGCGGATGAAGATATATTATTTCTGGCAATTTTGTTAGCGATTTCTAGTTTATTCGATATTGAATTTTCAATATAACCCTCTCCAACGGAGGTTGATTTTCCACCTTCATGTCGCTTAATATTCGTATTTTTTTCCAGAATATGTTAGCAATGTGGCAGATAAACGTCTAAAGCAGTAACCTGTGTACTCTTTTGTATTAGGTAGATTACAAAAAGTTGCTATTTTAAGGGAATTTGACCAAACATATTTTTCCTAACGACTTGTATTGAGAATTTGTTATTTCTATAATATACGAAGAAACATCGATGTTTCGTATTTTGCGGACGCAAAGAAGCATATTTTCGGTAAATTTCTATAAAACTTGATAATTCATTTTTGCTGTCAGTAATACTAAATATACGTTGTAATTTAGTCTTTGATTCTCTTATTGTGACTAATAAAGCTTTACGCAATTCTTCAATATCATCTATCATAATATTTGATAATTCTTCTCATCGACATACTCCACATATACCAAAGATTAGTGCAATCTATGAAAATATAAATAAATTTTTGCCCCGAATTTAAAAATATTACAATTTACCTTCACTATTAAATATATATCATTAGGAGTTTCGCTTAGAAAAACATAAATATTATCTCTATTTAAAATTTTAGACTTTTTCAGTCTATATGCATTATTCTTTCGTTTTAAAAAAAATTAGTTTTGAATATTTACTAATATCGATGTAAATTAATGGTAATCTTTAACTCTTTCGGCCCTGGTGTCATATTAATAGGACTTGGATTTGTCACTCGTTCAATATTCACTAGTTATTAGTTTTAGCACTCGAACCCCATTGTCCTATTTTAAAGACGTTGAATGAAGCGAATTTACAGTTTTTGCCACCAGATGTCAGTTGCTTCCTTTTAGATTTATGTGATAATGGCTTCAACAAGTGATATGGCAGCACATGGTAAGTTCATACTAATTTTGTCCTTTTACATGTAACAAATGCTACTACGAAAAATAGTACCAATTAATAGGTGTTCCAAACTACCAATACATGCTTCTGTTATTATAAGTTTAGCTAACTTTGGCCGAATCTTGTTATTTGAAATTGAGTTCTAAATAAAGGACACGAGGGTTCATAGGGTATAATGAAACTTTCAGTTGCATCTCAACAATGATGTGAAAATCTTGTGTTATACTTCGTAATTTGAATTTATATCTACTTTTAGGTAAATCATTTTACAAAGATGCTTCTTCAAGCAGAATTTTAAAGCGTTTAGAAGATTTAAAAGTAAACGAGGCTTTGTTAGCAGAACTTGATGAATCAGAATTAAAGTTTGATGTCTGCGATTCTGATTAAGATTATACTTCTGCTAAGGATGCAGAAAAATCTGAATCGGACATTAGAGATATTGAAGATAATAACAGGTAAATATCTGTTTTATTGGTATATCTGTATAAACTATTTCAATCGTAATTGTGTGTTTTTTATTGTATAGTGCTTTGTTGACCAAATTAGATAAAACAGCAGTTGTCAGTAATGTGGAAAATCCAAATTCAGATTTGGTGCTGTCACCGGTTGCTTCAACTAGTAAAACCTCTATGAGAACAGAGTAGAGGAAACTGAATTTGAAATGGAATAGGCATTCTCATCAACCACCTGATACTAGTTAGACTTCATCACCTGTAAGGAATATTGAAGAACTTTCAACACCACTAAATTATTTCAAAACTTATTCTCTGGAAGATATTTTCACATTAATGGCTGAAAAAACAAATTTTTATTCTGTTGCACATTTTTTTAAATCTGTAAATACTAACGAAGAAGAAATCAAAAAACTCATTAGAATATATCTGGTGATGGTAATTTTGAAGTCTCCTCGTTTGAAACTATATTGGAAGCCACCAACAGCTGTGCAATTAATTCAAGATCTCGGTATGTCAAGAAACAAGATTTGAAAAATTAAGAAACTGTCTCCACGTAATGATTGCACTGAGCAACCGAATTTGGATAATAAACTCCATAAAGTCAGACCAGTGATTGCATCATTTGGAGCTAGAACAAAATCTTTGCATAGATGAATCCATCAGTCCATGTAAAGCAAGAATGAGCATCAAACAATATATGAAAGGGAAGGCTAACCCGTGGGGTCTGAAACTGTTTATTCTGTGTGGTGCGTCTAGAATTATTTATGATTCCATAGTTTACCAAGGAACAGTAACACCATTAGATGATGAGTTAAAAGATTTCTATGGTTTCACTGGAGCTCTTGTTTTGAAATTATCCAAGGGAATTTCTAAAGATTGTGGATACAAACTATATCTTGACAATATTTTTATTTCTGTACCATTACTTGCTAAGCTCCTTGGATCAAAGATATTTGCGGTAGGCACAATCAGAAGTAACCGTTTGCGGAAATGTCCACTGAAATCAGAATCAGAACTCAAACAACAAGATAGAGGCAGCAGTGACTGCGTTGTATTAAGTGATCAGAAAATTGCAGTCACCAAGTGGTTTGATAACAAAATTGTTACAATGGCCTCAGATTTTTTTGAAGTGAACTCAAAGGGCAGAGCAAAAGATGAAGCAAAAAAGAGCACCAATAAATTGAAATTGACAGGCCAGCTGTCGACAATTCAGATTTTCTAGTCTCATTGTACCGAACATTCATCAAGTCACGGAAATGGATCCTGAGAGTACTGTTTCATTATTTTGGCCTAGGAGTAATAAACCCAGAGCTCGAATATAAAAGAGATGCTGATAAACTAAAAATTCCCAGCAGTGAGCAGAAAGACCCACATTGTGTGGCAGAAGGTCTTGAATACACAAATGATGCCCGTCCTATACCAAAGAGAGATCGTCCATCAAGCTCGCCACCACTTCCACCAGTTAGCAAACGATTGAAACCAACTAGTCGGCCGCAAACTGATGTGAGAGGTATGACAATTATGCCAGTGAGACAACAACGTTGCAAACTTGAAGGATGCAAAGGAAAATCTACAATCAAGTGTGAAAAATGCAATGTTTTTTTGTGTTTGTATAACAACAGAAATTGTTTTAAAAGTTTCCATGTAAAATAGTAAAAGAAGGTATAATAAACAATCCATTTATATTCATACTGTATGTAACCTAAACGTAATTTTTCAGGACATGTTTATTTTTGTAAAAATAATAAAATTCAGCATTTTGTTAAATTTTATTCATTTTTCATGTGATAATGTCAAGTATTTCATAACTAAACATATTTTATATGATCAAGGAAAAAGTCAGGTCCGAAAGGGTTAAAATCATGAATAATATGACCACATGGTTTTCGGATGTTAGATTTCTCTAAAAAATATGCAAGAAGCACATGTTCTGTATAAACTTTCACATTTTTAAAGTTACACCATTTAACAAATTCGTCATACATATTTAAATTTTCTTTGACTTCACAGGTAATAAACTCAATGTAACATTTTCTGCCGCTTTAATGATTTCAGGAAGCAGACCCATAATGTTTTCTTCAACACTATCACAACTTAGTTCCATGTTTTCTTAATATTATTTCGACTATGTATTTTAAAATATTATTTATAAACTTCAAAATAATATAATAATAAATGGCGATTATAAAAAATCATTTATTTATTTGTTGCTAGGTAGTTGATAAGCAACGTCTACAACTATTTAATTTATAATATTAAAAGAAAATAATTTTGTTGATTCTTATTCATGGTCATTCCAGGTGAATTCATTTTAGTAATTCTTATTTAAGATAATTTCAGATGAATTGTAATATGTCGTGCATAAAATTTTGTTTATATCTCGGGCGTAACATGTCTTTATAGCCCTTGACGGGTAATAGCCCTCGGTTGACGCCACGAGCTATTATCTTCCTGCTGCGGGTCCTAAAGGCCTACTTTACGCCCTGGATACATAAATAACTATTACATTTCGTTCAACTGCTGTGCGGTAAACTCTAACCTGTCCTATAAATAAGACGCTGGGATCCTATGGGTTAATTATTAGTAATTTTAAAATGAATTCAGACAGGTCTACTGATAAATGGTACGGAACTGATAATAGTCTATACAATTATCAGGGAAGCCTTCCTTAGAATTTTTTTAGATTTAAAACTATTGATTTCGCAATAATTTTATTTTAAGTAAGCAGACTAAAATAGAAAATCTGTTACTTTACCTAAGGGTTTATTTGTTTATTTCGTAGCAGTCAACAAAAGAGCAAATAAATTTAATACTTTTATTTATTAAATAATCTAACGATACAATTCTTCTAAAGTAATGAATGAAAAAAAGTAATTACAATAGCAAAGGAAAATCAAATAAAGGTAATTCTCTCACATATGATCACTTAAATATAGAAACACACGTAATCAGGACGTGCCCGGACCGGGGCAGTGCCGTCACTCGGTGGAAAAATTGCACCATTGAATTAAATGGGATCGAGACACGACCTTGTGGCGGCACTCCTCTGGTCCGGGCACGTCCAGGTTATGTGTGTTACTACCTTAAGAAGTAGTTAAAGGAACGGGATCACGTCTATATAACACAAAACTTTGTTTAGTAAAATTTTAAGTATAAATATAACAAAAGTGAACTTATCTATAAAGAAACAATCTGATTGTCGTTGATCACCGAGAACTGTAAAAAATGAATGCTAATAGTAAATAAGTAAATGAATAACTCATATTTATTGCTCTAAGTTAGTACAACTCCAATGAAGTGATGAAGGGGAAGTCGCTTAGTAAGTGTCCATTGCAACTAAGACTGAATACATATTTTCGCAATTTCCCACGTTATCAATCTTGGCACAGTACAAATTGGTTCAAAGGTCTCAACCCCATCAGTTCTGGAGACCAACGCAGTACTCTGTTTAAATAACCTTATTAAAAAGTAATAATTTAACATAGTTGTCACGATCGAACCTATAATGTGAAAAGAGTTATAACAGTGTGTGAGAAGTTTATATCCTTAGATGAACGTAAAAAGGCTTTACACGCTAAAACACGCGTATTTTATTCATCAACCAATATAAACCGGACAGGGAAATAAAACCACTAAGTGATACCATTAAAATTGTACTTGGCCCGTAATCAGTCGAATTAACTAAGGCCATATTAATAATTCAGCAAAACCAATTATTCTCAAGGGCAGGTCTGAAAATAACATAATGTAATTAAAATTACATTGATTGATTAATTACGCGCTCGATTTAGTAGTTGAAATAATGTGGGGCTACCTCACCTAAGTGTATCTATGAAAACATATTTTTTAAAAACAGAATCTGTAGACAAAATAAATTATGTAGAATCCAAGTCTAACAATATTGAACAACTAAGCCAAATAATCCAAACACAGCCCATTAGTGTTGCAAGAATTATAAGACAACAAAAGGAATTGTGTTAAAAAAATTAAATAACTAAATAACCTTTTAAATTATAAATAAGTTCAAACACGTAAACGACGTAGAAATAAACGTAAAATCATTTTTGATGTTCAAAATACAAAGTTAGAGTAAACAAGATAGATCAATGTGATTACATTTAGACTACGTAACAATTTTATTTACATTGTTAGATGCCTATTGATAGTACAAGCGTCTCACATAAACCATCATAGATTCTTTAAACATTAATAAAACACTAACTATCATGCATCCTATTAAACAATAAAATTGTTTAATATTTTTAAACATTAATAATATCTAAATCTTGATTTAATTGCTGATCTTCTAATTTAAGATTTTGGAATAAATGTTAGTTTTTAAATTTAAATATTGTTATGAATTTGCACTTATAAACAACAAGGCTTGACTAAAGAGAGACTTTTACGGTTGTACAGATTAACGGCAAGTTGCACAACAAAAGTTTAGCTAGAAATAAACTCAATCTGATAGCGGCATGTTGAAAACAGCAATGTTAGTCAAAATGTACATATGCAGTTCCACTGCTAAAATAATTAATAGTCAGCAGAGAAGAAGCGTTTTCAGAAAATGTAGAACCTAATACGTTGTTAATGGTTTTAAATCAATTCAATAGTCGATTTGGAAATACCTAAAAAAAAGAAACGCAAAGTTTCGAAGAAAATATCTATTTTAGTTGTAAAGCACCCTAATATTAGTTAAATCAAGACTAATAACTCGATCAGGGTTACAAGCTTATAGCTTTCTGTTGTCAGACTTTTAGAGGAAGTGTTTATTGATTATAAGGTGCTAAAATGTTTTTCTAGCTACTGTACTAATCGCACTAACATTTTTTTGGAACATATAATGCTGAAACAGATGTTCCCAATAAGGAGTCATATATTGTTTCTCTATACCGGTCTTAGATGGATGCTTTCACTAACAGAAGTCACTGTAGCTTCCTATGTGACCTATACAGTTTGTCTCATGTGCCAGTTAAAAAGGGTATGATGTAAATACTGTTCTTGTCAAACATGCAAAATTATCAACATTGCTTTAAAAATAATAATAGGAGTTCTTAATCTTAAATTATTTAACCCAATTTTTATATAACACAAATTTATTAATACAAGATCGCATGGATTGTAATGCAAAATTAAACGAGAAATAAAGAAATAAATGTATTTGTATTGATAACTTGAATGTTTTGGACTGCATTAACTATTTTTCAACGATTTGTAGGAAATATAAATTATAGCTCAACGAATGCAGGAATTTTTACAATTCTGGATAATAAAGATAAGCAAAGGAGTTTTAGATTCTTTCCAATTTGCTTAATAACACTCTTTCAAGCAAATCCAATTTCCTGATTCTTTATTGGAAAACATCCAGACACTCCGAATAAGTAAGTGACGTTAAACATCGGAAGAATCGACGTATCTGAAAATTCGCATTTGCCAACAAAGCAGTTAGTGGTATACTAGTTTTCTTATTTATTACTAATCAATACTATTTAAAAGGAAATATAATTACAAAAAACGATCGCCTGTTGCTGAAATATGAAGGCTTTGTATAAAGTAATCTTCCATAATAATGCATATTACTCCCTTACAATTATAAAATGATCGAACAAAGCTTGGTATAAATCCCATAGATATTCGTACTGGATTATACAGTACTGTAAGTTAATATTTAATCAAGCATTAACCGGTGTCTAACTTCAGATCTGCTTAGTTAAACAATCGTTAAACGGTTACGGTTCAGATTAGTTTTGTCAAATGCGGATGAGCGCAGCACGCTTATAATAGCATTACGATATTGATATAAATTTAATTTTTAGAAAATCAAGTTCAACTTCTGTGGGAGCGATTACTATTTTAGTAAAGACCCAAAAAACTGGTTGCAGTGAAATTTGTATCACTATTTTAAAGCTTTAAAACGGTACCACAATTTATAATCTCTATTTAAATACATACAAGGACAATGCAATTCATAGTAAAATCGACTGCCTTAAACTTCCGTAACTTAAAGGAAACAATTAGTTTAGCAATATAAGTTAAATCGGATTTAGTAACTTTACCGAAGTAAGGGTGAAAATCCGACGAATTGTAACGGATAGATTTGCAAGAGCTGAAAACAAGTCTCTTTAGATGTTTCTGGCGACTTACCCTTCTAAACTGCAATTGTTGTACTAGAAAGGGGCATTCAACTAAATCCGAATGGGTTTCCTTGCAGGGTTATTTGATATCCCAAAATAGAATATTATAATATTCTAACAGTAATAAAAATAGTGAAGTGTTCTGTAAGGTGTAAAGCTTTAGAGGATTAATGCGTTGTAGATGACATCTCAATTTTAGTGCAGAATACTCAGTCTTCAACTTTAATAAATTCTTTGAAGTGATAAATGAAAGTAGATTTAGCTGTAGTTTTCAATATTTGAGAAAATACGCTATCTCAAAAACAACTGCTAGCAAAACCCAATATATTTAAATTAGGAGTATAAAACTGATTAGAAACTTAATGTCAAGCTTAGTGTATTAATTTATAAATCAAAAAGTTGATTATATTATTTACGAGGGCGGTTTGATAAATGTCAGGTTTGAATATAAGAACACAACTTCTTCTTTAAAATTTCATTTAATTTCTAGACATAGTCTCCTTTCAGTTCGATACACGCAGTTCAATGTCTTTTCAATTTCATTAGACCATCCTTGTAGTTAGATTTATCAAGTTCTCGAAATTATACGTTTCCCATTCAACTTCTTCATTTGATTTGAATCCCCTTCCACCAAGTAAGCTTTCAAGTTTGGGAACAGGAAGTAGTCACAGGGAGCTAAATCAGGAGAATATGGTGGATACGGAAGGAATTCGTAACGTAGTTCATTCAATTTCTGCTGAGTTTTACATGAAGTGTGAGCTGGTGCGTTATCATTGATGAAAAAGCACTTTCTTTTTTGCCAAATGCGATCTTTTTTTTTGTTTCAACGTGCAATTGGTTCAGTAATGCCACATAATAATCTCCTGTGATTGTGTTTTGCATTTAAAGATAATCTATGAGTATTACACCTTGTGCATCTCAAAAAACAGTCGCCAAAACCTTTCCAGCTTATATAACCACTTTTGCTTTCTTCGTGCACTTGAACTAGCTTCAACCCACTATTTTTACAGTGGTTTTGTTTCAAGTGTGTAGTGGTACATCCGTGTTTCATTTAAAGTTTTGAATCTATGCAAAAATTCATCTGCATTACGTTGAATCATTGCTAACATCTTGCTGGCAGCTCTTCCATAAGTAAATGTTCATGCAAAATGTTACCCACAGGTACTTTTGAGATCTATACGATGTTAGCTACCTCACTCACTGTCACTCCTAGATTTTCCATGGATTTTATCGATCATTTCTTTGGTTGTCACTTCGATTGGTGCACCTGAACGATGTTCAACAGTTATGCTTGTTTGAACTTAACTACCTGGAGAGGGTAAAATAACCCTCTTTAAACTCCTAAGTATTTTACAAAATCAGTAAGACATTCAATACGGTATAGTGCAGTTGTTTAATAAATAATAATTGTATAAATTGTGTTTTACTCGATAAGATCGCAATAACCAGCGGATAAGGTTGATACATCAACTAGATCAATTA
>JAHWXV010137864.1:0-12660 GCA_024586415.1 Phrixothrix hirtus
TATATATATATATATATATATATATATATATATATATATATATATATTACCCTCACGTCCACTTAGAAGAGATAAAGAAATAAATAAAAAGATATTAGGTGACAACATAATAAAACATCCGAATCACCCTATAATTTTCCGACCTGGGTTGCCCTGAAGAAAATGGACACTTCTAGAAAAAAGAAATGGATAATAGTCATTGGCTGTAGAAAGCGCAACGAACAGAATAACGAAGACAAACATCCCTTACCCCGAACAGAGACAGTACTAGATAACCTAGGAAGAGTCTATTACTTTACGATATTAGATCTCGCCTTAGGCTTCTACTAAATCAAAATAGAAGAAAAGGACCTAGCAAAGAGACCATATTCAAACGATGAAAGCCATTTGCAGTACAAAAGAATATCATGTGGACTTAAGAATGCACTATTAATCTTTTAGAGAACGATTAACGCTTCCTTAATAGGTTTAACGACAAACCAATGCCTCGTATACTTAAATGACATCATTATCTATTCAACATCACTCAAAGAAGATTTATAAAGACTAAAAGAAGTATTTATAAAATGCAGATAAACAAGATTAAAAATACAACTTGATAAATCGGAACTTTTGCAGAAAACAGTTAAATACCTTGGACACATTATAACATCAGAAGGAATAAAATCAGACCCCACGAAAATAACAGCTATAAAAAATTTTGCAGCACCAAAAAGTGGAACAGAAATTAAATCATTTTTAGCACTCTTTGGGTATTATAGAAAATTTGCAAAAGACTGCTAAAATTACAAAATCTTTGATAATATGCTTAAAAATGGGCAACAAAATTAAACTCCTGAATTTATGAAAAATTTTGAAAACTGTTAAAAAATTGTAATCAACAAACTTGCACTTCAATACCCCAACTTTGACAAAACCTTTGAACTTACAACAGTTGTCTCAAAATTTGCCTTAGAAGCCGTTCGAACACAAAATGACAAACCAATTTCTATGCTTCACCAAATTTAAATAACACGGAAAGAAAATACGCCACTATAGAAAGAGAATAAAATTTGCCCATTATTTGATCACAGACCACTTATCAGTCTCAAGACGCTAAAAAGGTCTAACTCTAAATTAACCAGATGGGCAGTAAAATTAGAAAAGTACGACTTTCAAATTAAATATTTTCCCAGAAAACTCAATAAAGTCACGGACGCCTTATCAAGAATTCAAATTCGCCAAACAACAATTAAAACTCCAGAACAAATTCACTCAACAACAGTTAAAACTCTAGAAAGACTAAATACACCAAAACCAATCTAAGAAAATCAAAGTATTATTCGAAGCAGGGCGAGCACACCAGACATTAGCTAAATGTTCGAAATATCTACGTTTACTCCATCTATGACGAATTATCTAATGAGAACTATCATAATGAAAACTATCAAGAATCTTTAGCAGACACCGTACACACACAAATTTCATCTTCACCAGCGATGGACATTTTAGAAAAACCACTACAACATTTTAAAAATCAAATCGAGTTTTCAAAATCGACCTTAGCTGGGAAAATTAAAATTGATAAATATGACCGAATCACATATTGCACAGTATACATAACTAACATGAACAAAATAAAAAAAAATTAACGAGATACTTATACAATACTGCCAACCGAACACTCATTAACATTGCTACCTTCTAGAAGACAAATTATATCTAGAATTTTCAAACTTTATAAGAGAGCTCACTAACAAAAACGCTCCTGAACTTATATTTAATAATTTATGTTATAAAACCAAAAAAACGCCACTCTCAAATTGAAATTATCACCTAGGAAAAACAAATCACCGCGGAATCACCGAAACAATCGAACACAATCAACGCAAATATTATTGGAAAACCATGAACAAAGACATTTATAAATAAATGGAAAATTTGCAAAACTTAAAAATACAATAGAAATCCTATTAAACAACCTTTCCAATTTACACCTCCGACTAACAAACTTTTCCACACAATCCACACTGACATTCAAAATCGGAGAAAGAAATTACTTAAGAATTCTAAACGCATTTTTAAAATTCGCGCAAGCTTACCCTCTCAGTTCACACAACACCTGTGATAGAACAATAATTATTAAACTACTTTTGTATATTTACCACACCCGCAACTCTCATAGCTCACGGAAAATCAACGAAACAATTTTTAAATACCTTACAGTCATACATAAAATACAATTACATATAACAACCCCACATCATCACCAATCGAACGTTTACATACAACTATCACAGAACACTACCGCAATTATTGACACATATACCAGAAAACGAAAAATTAAAACACCGAATCTTAGCTTACAACCATAAAATTCAATCAAACCTAAATTTGGCCTCATAGTTTTTGCACATACTGACAGTAAAAACCCTTTTTACTTGGAGTACAATAGAAATTACTTCCGAACACAAATTAAAATGTGAAAAATCCTTACTAAGTAATACGAAACAATTAACGCAAATCATACAAATAAAACATTTAAAATCAGAGAAAGTATTTGCTGAAACAAATTTGAGAAATACAAAGAAACTCAAATTTTTAGGACCTTTAGCTACTATCGCGCCATTAGAATATGATATTTACGAATTAATAACGGGAATAAATGACTAAAAAATTACTAAACACACTAACGAATTGTTACCATTTTCGGACAAAACATGTTCCCCTACAAAATTCTCGTTATCTGCACACTAACAACAGCTAACGTCACCATCCAAAAGACAACCACCATGGACTTTACCCACTAGAATTAGGTAACACATTGTTAATTATTAATTACGCAAAATGCATTAGATAGTGAAGTAAAACAATATTAATTACAATTAATTTTTTTACAAAATGCATCTTAAAGTCATAACAATAAAATCTTTTTGTTCGTACCTATAACTATTATTGTAATGTTACCTGTCTAAATAATTTTACTACCCATTATAGTATGCTGAAGAAAATTTCCTTGCATAATAAAATAGTTTATTAATGTGTAGTTAAAGTATGTAAAATGTTTAATTTACGTGTCAAATTTTGCTGTTTTATGAGGATGTATAAAAATGGACTTACGGCTCTTTACTTTACGGTATTGAGATTCATTTATTGAAAACGGTTATTTAAGCGTATTTACTATTATTATAATTATAATAGTTAGACGGTTCAGACGGTACGTACATTTATCGAACCGAAATTTTTATCGTATACGTAGGATACGAACGCGAGAGTTCACACCTATATTTCCATATTCGGATAAATTTCCAAATTCGAATTCGTTTTAAACACCAAATATTTTATTGTGCTATTAACGTGATGGATGACAACGTTATGCTTGTAATGTATTGGTATTTTTATTGACATATACAAAAGAGAAAAAACAAAAGATACTGAGATTTACTATAGGGGCCTTTGAAGCCCTCATTTGTCAATTAAGAAATGACGCAATAAAGTTTTTTAATTACTGTAGCATGGTCATTGCTTCATGTGTTGATTTATTGAATAGAATTATAAAAAACAAACTATAGGGAAAGAGCATCTACTTTCTTGAAAGGCATTCAATTACTGCTGAACGGTGTGAATAAATTAACTTGTGAAACTATTATTCAAATAATATGAAAGTAGCTATATTATGTAATCAAACAATTTTTATTTTTATATATTTATTTTGTACTTTAACGTTGTAAATATCCTACTCTCGAATTATTACTAGAAACTATATTTTATTATTATTTTAATATTTAATTTTAACTTCAACTTAAATAATATGTTTAATTATTATTAAAAATTCTTGGAGGTGGGGTGTTCTTAACGTTAGAATAAGCAGATAAATGCAAAACTTGCGGTAGATAATAGTTAGATTAAGTTTCCGTAAGTATTTATTTAGTTACAGAACCAATTAACTTCAGTTCTACTTCTAATTTCAAATTGTAAAAACATATTTAATTATACTATTATTAATAAAAATTTAATACCTGCAGGCTCCTGTGGTTACGACTATCATATTAAATAAAAATCGAGTGCCTCTTTAAAAAGGTAGTTTCGACCATTTTAAACGAAACTCCCTGGATTTAAATCCATTATCTACGACGACGACCTACAGTTTCTTTTTCTTTTTCGAATGTATGATAACTTTTTTTACCTACAACTCAAAAACTGACGCATATGTATCTACATAACCGAGGCTTCTATTATATAGCAACATATTACTCAGGACACATGTCGTTGAGTTTTACAAGTATTTTTGGATGCCGTTGGTCTTATTAGACTTAAACAATACTTATCAATCTGAGATAATTATAAATGCAACTTTGTGTGAAAGTAATGCCGTTTTAACCTTTAACCTTTTGATTTTTACTTTAACGTCATGTTTGAAACCTGAAATAATCATATTTGGATATCTTACACTATTTATTAGATCACAGTTAACAGGTTAATGTCAAGATTTCTTTGAACATTTATGAAGCGACTTTCTCGAAAAGAATAACTATTTTAATTGATCTTTATTCTTTTATTTGAATGATTACTTAACCCAGTAAGCTGGATAGTAAGAATGATTAGAGTTAAATCAATATAATTGCCTGATTTATGTTGTTAGTAGGACAGTTTTACTATTTTGGCTTTGCAGTAATTAGTAAACATACGAGGTAAATATAAGAAATTATAGCGGCTAGCTTTGATCCCGGAAAAAGAATTGCCGTTAACCTTTTGCTTGATAAAAGTTATTGTAAGAAGTTTATATGTGGTTGTCATTAAGATTTCTGGCAGAGTCATGCGAATATACGAGGGTGGCCTGAAAACTAAGGTAAGTAGTACAAAAGGAGGTACTTTATTCAAGTTTTTTACATTTATTTTTCGACATAGTTCCCTTTTTAACTCGATGCACTTGTTCCAACGATGTTTAAGCCGTTTAATACCTTCACTATAATAGGACAAATCAAACGACTCAAAATAATCATTTGTTTCTACAATAACTTCCTCATTAGATAAAAATCTCTTTCCACCTACCTATTTTTCCAAATTTGGAAACAAGAAAAAGTCAGATGGAGCTAAATCTGGACTGTAAGGTGCACGATGAAGTATTTCGAATCGTAATTCAACTAATTTTGACATGACAATGTTCGATGAATGAGTAGGTGCACTGTCATGGTGAAACAACACCTTCTTTCTTGCCAAATATAGTCGTTTTTCCTTTAATTTTTCAATCAGCTGGTCCAATAACGACGCGTAGTACTCACTTGCAATTGTTTTGCCGTTTTGCAGAAAATCTATCGAGCTAACACCGCAAGCATCCCAAAATACTGTGGCCATAACCTTGCTAGCTGACGGAACTACTTTTGCTTTCTTCGGTGCACTATAACCGGCTTCTAGCCATTGTTTGAATTAAGTTTTTGTTTCTGGGGTGCAGTGGTGTATCCACGTTTCATCAAAGGTAATAAATAGGTGCAAAAATTCGGCGGGATTATGCTTGAAATGGGTCAAACGGTACTCAGAAGCTGTTACGCGCATTAGTTTCTGGCCCACAGTTAGCAAACGCGGCACCCATTTTGCTGACAGATTTCCCATGCCCAAGTGTTAATGCAAGATATCCTGATCTTGTTTCATCTTCGGTACTCGTACGGCCACGTTTAACTTCATTCACTCAGAAAAAAACTGTCTTAAATGGATGGCGCAGATTCGCCGTGAACATTATCTAACCTTTCTTTAATTTCTTTGAGTTTTTCCCGGCAATAAGGAAGCCTTTAATCACAGCATGAAATTCTCTGTTGTCCATATTCACAAAACAACGCAACTCGTTTACTTTAAACAGCTATAAGAGACAAAGGACACACGTATTTTGCTGAAACTTTGACATCTGTCTTATAATATATGATAGATTTGATAAATGACACGCATGCATAGATTATGGCGCCATCTCTATGTTAGTTACCTTCCTAATACCGCCGTTCTCGAATATTGGTTGCTTTAATCCCTCAAAAAGTAACATTAAATAACTTGTGTTTGATATACGCATTCCTGCGGGTATAAAAATTTAACGTTGTAGCTGTCTTATTTTAATCATTGTTATGTCGAACGACTATTGATTTCGCCAACGAAATAAATCTTATTATTATTTGAGAATTCGCATTGTCTTAATTTATGCTTGTGAATTCTGCTTTCATTTAGATGAACTTTGTTCGAGGCCGATAGGAAATAAGGCTAAGGTAAGGTCACGACGTGGCATACTTTGTCGTTCAGGTGTGCAGTAATCTTGTTCAAATTAGTGAGCGACTGGAGTTCTATTTTACAGTTCTTCCTATACTGACGCGAACTAGCTCTTGTATTTATTTTAAAAAGAAGGTGATCTTGATAACCATCAGTGTACGAACCACCTAATCTAAACTTGGCAATAATACTATCCACTATTATTTAACTGCGTCATAATATTCTATAAAATTACTTATAAAAGTTGTATTTGACCTTATAGCCGTATGAAAATTGAACATTTTGAAAGAAATTTAGCTATAGGGTTGCAAGTAGTATAACTACTGTAGAAGTTAGACGTAACAACTGTAATAAGTACAAAAATTGTACATAGTGTTTCTTATAATATAAAGTTTCAAGCTACTCAGCTAAGTTTTTATTTTAGTTTGTGAACAAATTAAACAATGTGCGCGAATTGCACTTTGTTATTTGTTATAAATAAAACTTTTGATCATATTATTCTAAGCTATGTATTAGTACGGTTAAATTAAAGAAAACGTAGCGCTAATAGTACTTTTGTATATTTAAGAAATAAAATTTGTTATGACTTAGTTTGTAGACAATTTTGTATCAATTATATTTTAGTTTAAGCTATTTAGAATTCACTCACACCGGTGTTATACGGAACGAAGTTTTCCAATTTACATGATATCATATATAAACAAATTTACACTATTTATGGGTGAAAAATGTATCTAGAAATTAATAAAGTAATAAAGAAATCCCCATCGATTATGAATTTATGTATGTATTTACTATTAAATATTATTTACTTAACATAAAATTGGAGAAATCTAGCTAATTAAATGATGAAACCAAGTAATTTTGATGTCAGTGTTCATTTCTTTTTGATCATAAAGCACTAACGTATTTTGGTGTATACACAAAATTTTTCAATCGATGAGCGGACAAGTTATCTATTCAGTACAGTGAAGCTTCATATTGATCGAGAATGTTTTATTAGTTTACGTCTGCAGACTACTGCTCTTACGTGGGTAGTTGCAAAGTTTATTTCATTTTAACTAAGTGTTTTTATTAGAGAAATGTTCACTGGCAAAAGTTGTACGAGTAACTTACATAAATATACATATTAAGCAGAGTATATTTAGAAGAGCAAGTGTAAGATAAAAATAAACTAGTTACTTTCAGAATACATTAAAGTAGTATACCAAATAACGTTCTGGATAGCATGTGGGCGAGGGGGTGAAGCGGGGCGGGGGGAGGTAATCCGCGGGGAGAGCGACAGGGTACCGCCCTCTCTGCGTTTTACAAGAGTGAGATGCAGGAGTGTGTTTACGGCGAATACGAGAAGGATGGAATACGAGTGGGGTAAGGGCCGTGTCTCCAAGTGTAAGTAAGTGTGTGGGTGTGTCTGTAAAGAAGTAGTTTTTCCGAGAGATGGTTAGAGTGAACTCGAAGAGTGGGGTGAGCTATAGGATGAGAAATATGGAATATAGTAAGTAAAAGGGGCGTGCCAGAATGAAAGATGGCCGTCAGTAAGTAATAAAGTGGCGTGTCTTGTTAGTAAGAATAAAATGCCGCGCCGACATGTATTTAAAATATGAGTACAAATGGCCGCCAGTAAGTAATAATAAAGAGGCGTGTCTTGTTGAAACCCCTTTTCAAAAATGGACAAATAAAACTCCTTCAGCTCATTATTTTCAGGTATTTGGTTCTAGGGCCTTTATTATGAATAAAAACCCATCCAAAGGAAAATTTTATCCAAGCTATTCTACATCACACTTGAAGTTAATTTATAATGGATTCAATTATTTTTTAAAACAATACTGATGTAAATAAAACAAATGAATGATTAATAATTTATAAAGAATATAAACAAAATATAGAAGTTCGTCAAGTTATAAAATAAGGCCGTATTATTTATTAAAATAATTTTAAATAATTATCAAACTAATAAATACTACCAGTTTAAACAAATTCTTGATTTTGCATACAAAGGTATTTATGAGCGCAAATTTAAATCTTCATTTAGATAGGACTTTTAGTTTAATTGTTGTTTTATTTGGAGTTAACGACGAAGTACCTTCGATTACTCGATTTACGGAAATTCGCGGAAAATCAAAAAATGAGAAGAGTAAAGTGGCACTTCCGTGTATCCCATTTTAATCAAATTGTTGCGGTTATGTGCTAACCGTATGACTACGAACTAAAATATAAAATTTTGTTGGTCTAAAATTCTTCGCTTTCGCGATATCCTGTTCACAGGCACACAAACGAACTATTTTTAAAAACATGGGTTTCATACTCATTGGACCCGAAAAAAAATATTTTGACAACAAAAATTCTAGATGAAATTTACCTAAAGGCGCGGTGGAAGCCGCACTATAAGCTCCCTACCTTCCACAAGACAATTCCAGTTTATTTTGGGTATCCCCTCAGATATGTTCGATAACAATTTTTTAATCCACTCATTCTCAATCACAATAATTTAAATAGCGTATAGACAAGGAAACGGTAACCGTACAAAGTAGAATTGGGCTGTTGTATTTCTAGGAAGAAATTCATTTAAGTTACTTCACATAATTCATGATATGCGGTGAAAATTTTGAACAACTATTGTGACGTGTTTACATCTTTCAAACTTGATTAAAGTTGTGTTAATTAGCGTTTTTGTATGTGATAATTAAGTTCGTTGAAAGTTCTAAGCGTAAACATGTCAAAATTTCGGTTAATTTGACACATCGTCAACGAAAAAACTATTTTCATTTTATTTTGCTAGAAACAATTTATTTTAAATAAAACACTGGATTAAAAATGTATAAAACTGTTCAAAATGCAAAAATGCACACAAATGTAAATTATTAAATATTCTTTTATTAAAATTTAATAATCAAAAGGAAAATTCGATGTTAATAAAGATTGTTTAAACAAATAAGATCTAATTGTTTTAAAAGAATCGCTATTAAAAACGTAACATTTCAGGAATTTAAATCGAATGCAAGCCAAATCCAGACAAATAGATGGTAAACAACTCGTAGGATGAACTAATAATAGTTTAATTTTACACATACTTAAAACGCAACAAAACTTAACCCTATTTCATTAATTAATCAAACATTAAACACATTCGGTTTAAAACCAACCTTTTATAAACAAATAAATGTATTCGGTTCGTAGTTAAGTAAAAAAATGTTGTTAAAGATAACTGAAAGATTTTAAATTCAAAACGTTAAAAATTTTAAAAGCCTTAATATATAAATAAATTCAATAACAGCTGAACCGATGGCCCGATTAAGACGTAGTTAGCTTCAAAATTCTAGTTAGCAACAACTAAAGCCTTTAGGGCGAGAAAAATCAAAAAACTCAAAATTTGAAGTTAGCTAATATCGCTGCCCCTCTTTCGACGAAAACCTATAAAAGCGAGAATTTCAAACTGAAAAATTCAGAGATAATCATTCTACTGCATTGAGTAGTTGACAATTTCATATTATTGTTAACCGACCGTAATTTGCAAAAGATAATGTTACATACACTCACCGCTTTGTAATTTCAATCAGGAACCAAAGATTCCATTCACTTACTTGAAGCATTTTACACCACACGCTAAAAACGATGCTGAAGTGAATTCTTTGTTTAACGCATTGATTTACATGACAGATCGATGGAATGTATTGAAAGCTACCTATATAACACTGTTTTTAACTCTGATATATATGTGCTTTCACCTATATGGTATCTCTGGTATGTACTTGCATTGAAACAATTGCTGAAAATTAGTCTTCATTAAGCACAGACGAACAACTACTAAACGCTAAAAATTATGCAATACACTGAACAAACCGCTAACTAAAATACCGAATTTACTATCTTTAAAATTAAATAAAACGAAGGGTAAATGTATCCGCATTAACCTGCAGATTGCCGTCTTAAAGCTCATTCTGACACTCGATTGCGCATCACGCTTAAAGTACACTTGTTAGGTCAAGAACCGGTCCAAAAATTAGTTGTTTGCGAATCTGAACCATTATGTAAAAAGGGATAAAACTAACGTTCTTGTAAATAAACATGTCTGTAAATATTAGTTGTAAGAAAACCTGCCTGTATATAATTCTTTTTGCCTAATTAAATAATAAATATAATTATTAAATGTTGCTTGATTTAATACAAGGTATAATCACAAAAATAGAGCATTAAGCACAAGGAGATAAAAGTACAGAACTTAGTGCGTTAATAAATAACAAAAATTTTATCGTTAAGCATAACAAAACCTAAATCTTGCAAGTTCTAATTCAAATCGATAATTAAAAGTAGACTAAAAATAAGTAAACAGTCATTAAGTGCACAGACATCAAAAACCTAATAAATGATCCTGCAGTGTACACTGAATCAAAATTCGTAAAACAAAAGCATACGGGATAAACTTAAAAAGTTATTAAGGCCGAATAACAAAATAATACATACGAGGTAGAATTAAAAAGTGAAAATTAGTCAACTTAACTTTCCTGTACGTTAATAAATTCTGTTCACAGTTAGCCAGCCAATTAAATAGGTCGTATGAGACGACCCATGGAACCCTTGCTCATCCTTGACTGAGACCTACCTTCCCGGCAAAAATATTGTGACAGGAAGTCGTCATACTATCTTGAAGTTAAAAAACCGACACAATAAACAATTTTATCAATTCATAGATTCTTAAAGAGGACATTAATTACAATTCTACTTGAATACGCTCAATTTTTCGATATATTATTTAAGTAGCAAAAAGTTTAAGTATAAAAGCGTGACGTTAAATTTAAATTCACAATATATACAAGACGACGCCCTATAAGGAAACATTTAAATATTTATAGAAAATGAAAATGCAATTGACATTGACATCAAGTGGCTAATTTTAATTTTATTCTAAATACATTAAATATTTTAATTGATACCAGAATGAAATGTTTAACACAAGAAAGGAATCTTTTAATCATAAAAATTCTTGCTGCAGAAATTACAAGAAACAGCTGGGATAAATTCTAGGTATAGAATCAAAACTTATATCGCCTTTAATAGATAATGTCGATAGCTTTATAGAAATCTTTACGGAAGTTGCATCATCGTATAGAGTAAAATGATTAAAATTCCAGGATGGAATTTTAGTACATGTCCAGTCCTTCATCTTAATTGTTATATGTATTAAATTACTTTATTTATTCAAAGTTTTAAACAATTCAATTCTAAAGGTTATTATTGAATTTACAAGATACTAAAATTATTTAATTATTGTCTCAAAATGTCACAATTCTTCTACACATCCTGATCTTAATTAATTCATGACTATTAAAATTTTATTTATATCTGATGATGGGATCAACAAGACTCCGAAACATGTTATATTTCCAGAATAAAAACTAGTTTAACAACTTCACATCTACAATTTATTGAGAATTAAAGGTTTTGAGCAGTAACCAATCCATCACCTTTATTCATCATTCGCAATTTAGAGCATGGATTCTCATCAATTTACCTTTTTGAATGAACAATTGGTATCAAAGGCATATGATAACAATGATTAGAGTGCGATATCGTGCTAATTTTTAACAGCTATGAATTTTTGAACGAGAACTAGTTAATGGTATGCGAGCGGCTGGAACTTTATTTCGAGAAATTGCTAGCCTAGACCGTAACGTAGCGACGGTGTCAAGATTTGGTCAAGGCGGTCTGACGAAGAACGTAATGAGTTGTTCTAGATCTGGACGTCATACAATAACTACTGCCCATGAAGACCGGCGTCTAAGAATTTTGGCTTTTAGGAACAGGTTATCAACAACGCTTGCTGACGGAGGTAATTGGATACAAGGTATTGGACGCAGAATATCAATGACATCCGTAAATCATAGAGTAAGATCTTTCAAGCTTCGTTCGTGCAGACCACTTTGTCTACCCAATACGTCGACGTTATAGTCGAAGACTGCAGTAGTGCAATGATCGAATAAACTAAATGTAGGAATGTCACTGAGTAGTATTTGGCGACGACTCTCGTTTTTGATGTGGGCTCCCAATGAACGCAAGAGAGTCAAGCGTTTAGGTGGTGAACGATGAAATTTGAAACTCCTTGTTCAACGGTATATTGTCACAACTTAAGCTTTCATGGTATAGGGCGCAGTAATTTATGGCAGTAGATTACCTCTTATTTTAATTTAGGGAGGTTTGAGAGTTTTCAGCATAGCCAATGTGCTTTAAATCGTTGTTATACTTCGAGGGTTGATTAATTCAATTGTTCAACAAGGTAATACTTGCCCCCATATGTTAAAGGTTACAATACGTTATCTGGAAGAAAATAACGTTGCGGTGCTTCCGTGACCTGAATTATTACCTGATCTATCACTGGCTGTGTATGTTTGGGACGTGATTAGTCGATAAATAAGTCATTTACTTCCCCCCCCCCGG
>JAHWXV010137865.1:0-13627 GCA_024586415.1 Phrixothrix hirtus
TTAAAGCTACTTTTCCCATATTATCTATATTTACCCTACTCGAGTATTAAAATTTCAATATTTAATCCTATAGAGGACATTTATAAACGGATACACTATAATAAATTATAAGCCTGGATCAATTTCCCAAAACATTAAATTACTTTCTATTGAAATCACAAGGAAGACTATTCAGATGACAGATATTACTTTATTTCATTTCAAATATTAAAAAATGGATCAAAACCATGAGTTAATTTACTTAAAATACATTTATTTAAATAGCGGCTTCCCAAACTGTAGGAATACAATGAAACTTTTGATTTTAAAAACTATTTTATAAATTCTTATTCAGCGACGGCTGGCTTCGCCTTTCCTAGAGAAGAGAAGAACGGCGGCTGGCAGAAGCGTGTCACATACAATGAGACCACGAAGACCATAGCTGCACCTCAAGTACTACCAACGGGAGTCATCTATTAGGACGTATTCGAGAGGCCAGACACGGTTATTTACGAACCCTAGGGCCTGCTACTAGGTGTGTCCGGAACTCTGTTTAAGCCCGAAGTTTCGGACGTAACTTCTTCAGTGCCCTAAGAAGCCATATCATCATAAATAAAATCAAGAACTGCATTTTCAAATTAAGCTGCCAGGTCGACCACTACGAAAATATAAGAAATATCTGTTGTAGATAGATTGCTAAATTAGATACTAAGAATCATATTAGCTCATCTTAAATAAATATTCAAGTGGATGAAAGTTCGAAAATGAGAAGCATGTAGCACTAAAGCACAAAATAAGACTTCCTCTCTCAAATGTCGAACTGAAAATGCCCAAATTTACAGCGTGAGGGGGATATGGATGCGCTTTCGGTACCCAAACAATTCAACGTATAAGGAATGAATCAATTAAAATCAATTAAATCTTCAAGTTAAGAAACCTACTCCTTATTATATCGCATTTACCTACTAAAATAATTTATCGAATCAAAATAATAAATTTATCCACTAAATACCGGAAAACGTACAGAAGCCAAATTAGCCCTTGACAAATTCTGTCTCTAGCAAAATCTGAACCCAGGGATCTGTCAACCGTAACATCAGCAAAACTATAAGCAAAAAAATCCAAAGTTAATCCTTGATAGCAGTTCCAACAATTCCATATAGGGATTTCCATGCTTTGTGGACAAGTTCCAACAGAAGTTAAACTGTCTAGGCATTCATCAAAATAATCTTTCTAAATTTTATCAAAATCTATTAGAAAACGACAAACTCAGTCGAGTTCGGTTATTGAGGTGTTTACGGGCATCATAACAAACCCAAACCACCTGTAGTACACCGACAAAATCTTAAGATACGCACTGAACTGAGAGACTCATTATCCCAAAGATTGGGGTTTATGATACACCTAATGAGAATTTGAAAAACTAATCCGAATAGCTGATGATGAAAAATCCTTCCTGGAAACGACTACATAGTAAACTAGCTCTACGGTAAAGAAAATAATGACCATTAAATAGCTAAACGAACAAAATCTACACCCGGACCTTTTAATAACAATTAAGTTTCTCGGGCCCCTAAATCCCTGTTGCCAAACAAAGCGTATCCGAATAAGTTCGCAAAACTATAAAGAAACAGCAACAGGATCGTTGTTCTCCAATTGTAACGAAGTATGATTTATAAGTTGGGTATCTCGCTAAGGCTAAAAGTAAGGCAAAAATAAAACTCACTTCACCGGATAGTAAACTTGTAAGTATTTTCTCATTCAGCAATGACGGAACTAAAAAAAATCTGAACTTCCTCGGAAATCTATCTATTTTAATGTTAAAAATTACTACTAAATAACCAAAATAAAAAACCAAAACCAAAAGTCGAAACAAACGTTCCTTAATTGACCAATAGTGAAATATAAACTATGTATAAAGAAACGGGAAGAACCTACTATATCCTAAAGACATCAACAACTAAATTAATACTAAGTTAATACCCGAATAATTAAGGGCAAGGCTTGCTTAACATCTAAAGTTAACATTTTCCGATAACTACTAAAACAAAGCGAGAGTAATATACAGATTGATAAATAGTTTATCAATTAGAGAAAGCCAACAATAAATTTTAAAAACAAAAACAAAAAGTTTGAGAGAGTTGAACCTTAATTTGATTCGTCGTCTACATAGAGTTTTAAATCAGAGACATGCCAGATGCCATCGGAAGAGTTCGCATCGGTAAGTAATTCATAAGTGTTAGGGGAGCATTTGCGAAAGATAAAGAACAGACCCACATATTTAGGAGCGAGTTTGCCCGTAAAGTACGCGGCAGCATCGGAGAGAGATTTGTTCTTTCGTGACACTAAATCACCAACCTTAAATGAAAGAGGGCATCGCCGTAAATTATAAATTCAAGCGCTTGGTGCGTAAGCCTGACGAAGACGTTGATTTATATCACTATAAATTAATTGATAATCAGCAGAGTTACCATCCAGAGTTCTATCAGAATCAGTCAGCAGTTCTCCCTCGACAGGAGAATCGCCAAAGTATCGCCGAACAATTACGACCAAAAAGCAACACTTCGTGTTTCGCAGTGCGAATTGCACAACCTATTTTGCTTAAATTCTCATCCGAAGTGCGCTGATTTCTCCCGGTGCATGAAGTTAACATTGTCTTCAGCACTCTATTCTTTCGGTCGGATTAGCCTGGGGATGGTACTTATGCGACGACCTTTCGGTTAATTAATTGCTTTGTGTTTTCAAACGGAGGTTTATGGGTGAATTCGAAGTTCTCGTTATTACAACTAATAAGAAGGCAAATGTTCGATGGTATTTTATAGCTATTTTTGAGCATACACGTATAATACAGATTCTGTATATATTTTACTCCTGCCTGATAATTAGGCAGATTCTAGGTTAGTCGTTCGACTCAAATAAACAAACATGCATTTTTATACGCATATTTACAACTATACACATATTATACTAAACTACTTTGACATGTAAACCCAGTGTGTTATTGTGTGTGTTTCAATTGTTTGCCATGCAATTTGTATCGGTTGGCATTAAGGATATATGGGGATTAGCACTAGGTAGTGTTCGTTCAGAGACCTTTCCATACTACTTCCAAGGGTACAATTATGCATGCCCGTTTCACGATGAAAAACGTTCAATCGTAAACACACATCATCTTTTCCGATTGTTCCGGTTATAACTAATGACGATTGAAAAACGTTCTGATTACATTATTGTTTATAGCAAAACTCGAATCGGGGGGTAAAGCCCTATTCTAATGTGGAGGATCACACTAGGTCTAGAAGATTCTGCACAGGTATTGGTCCAGAAGAATGTTCGTAGATTTGCTTTCTGGCAGTACTTCGCAATGATGAATGACAAAACCTTTATGGATCGGAATAAATATTATAAGGCAAGGCTTTGAGAACTAGAATGTTCTGAATTTTTCTGCTTGAAATTGCAGTATTAAATACTATTTTCCATATCTTTTAACTGTAAATGGTTAAATAAGGTTTGTGATAATTTAATTTAAATGTAGAATGTGAATGTTTATGCCATCTATGTGTGGGATTGTTTTCATATAGGCATATATAGTTTGTTTACAATTTTAGTTAAATATTACAGTTTTCTATTTAACATTAAGAATTTATTCCATTCTTAAAAACTAGATGGCGCTAATTATTAATTAAATATTTTCAACCTTAGAATTAAATGATTTTTAATTACATATTTTAAATTGATTTCTTATAATCTTTTATTAATGCATTTATTATTAATGAATTTTACATATTCTGTAAATTAATTTCTTATATAAATGACGTGTTACCAATTCTTATCTTTTTAATTAGTTAAATGTGTCAAGAATTTATATACATAAATTTAGAATATGATCATGTAAATAAACATAATTGGGCCGTGACCAGCACTTTAAGTACAGTAACGATCACATAACTCCTTAAACAAACGACTCCAAAATGTCACGCCGTTCTCTGATATGATATACTGAGGAGTCCCGAACACTATGAAAACGTTGTCTTCAATACATTTCACTAAAGCCGAGGCTGTATTAGTACGAAACGGGAAGCACAAGGTAAACTTAGTGAAGTTATCCGCAACTACTGGAATGTAGCAATGTCATTTCGACAAACGAGGCAAGGGGCCTACAAAATCCATACTTAAGATTTGCCATGGCCCGCGGGAACGGGCACGAGGAGCTAAAAATCCTGGCAGAGTACGTTGATCAACCTTGTGCCACTGGTAGCCTTGACAGTTCCTAATATACTTCGCAACGTTATGTCGCATTTTTCGTCAGAAGTACAGTCAGTAAGCCGATTGTAAGTTTTATATAACTCCCAAGTGTCCTGCAGTAGCTGAATCGTGATACTCGCGAAGCAAAGGCGTTTGGGAGGTTTTTGGAACTACAATTTTCCAATCCGAATAGCATTGGAGGCCAATTTACTAGGTAGATGTTTATAAATAATCCCTTCGTGAACTTGTCAACGAGAAAACTTGCGCGGACGGTCACGAATTCTGTCTCTTAACGCGGAATACCAACTATCTGCAGTCACAGCTATAGCCAATTTCGGAGACAACGGAGCAATTTCTGACAATTCGGTGGACCCTGACAAAGCGTCGGGTACGATGTTGTTTACCCCTTTCCTATGGACAATACCAAAGTCGTATTGTTGTATGCGTACAGACTACCTACACAGTCTTCCAACAAGGATTTGTAGTTTATTAAGTCAGATAAGTGAGTGATGGTTAGTCACTACAGTAAACGTGACTCTCTCAATGTACGACCGAAATTTCTCGATCGCCCGCGGCACTCCTAAATATTCCTTCTCCGTAAGGCTGTACTTCCGTTCAGCTTTAGATAGAGACATTCTAATACAAGCTCCTGCTTCATGACGCTGAGACAGCACGGCACGAATGCGTTTGCACCACAAAAGGCAACGAGAAATCGGGACAAGTAAGGATCGGAGCGGATACCAAACAATTTTGTATCGAGCGAAAAGCTTCTTTACAAACGGCAGTCCAGATAAATTGGGTGTTTTCCTAGTAAAAGTGGATAGTGGCGAAGTCACCGTGGCAATTGGGTATGAACCTCCTATACCAGCTTGCCATCTTTATTATCCGTCTTACTTTACTTACAGATTTGGGTACCGGTAGAGATAAAATTGCTGAGACCTTTTCAGGATCTACATGAAGACCATTACGATTTACCACGTAGCCTAAATATTTCAGTTCAGACCGACAAAACGAATATTTGTCCTTATGCAATGTTAAGCCAGCAGTTTTTATACGAGAAAGCACTAATTTTAATATTTCAAGATGTTTTTGGTGCGTAGACGTAACAATTATGATGTTATCTAGATAATCGAAACAATAAGGTTCGCGGTCGACTCCTATGATTCGATCTATCAGACGTTGAAACGTAGAAGTGCTATTATGGAGCCCAAACGGCATCCTCATGAATTGAAAGAGATCCCTATTGGGTATAGTGAACGCAGTAATCGATTTAGAGTCCTCAGTTAATGGTATCTGCCAATAAGCGGCTTTAATGACTAAGCTAGTCAGGTAGGTAACGCCCTTCAATAGATCTAAGATTTGTGAAGTGTAAGGAAGAGGGTACGCATCCTTTTTTGTGACGGCATTCAACTTACGAAAATCTACGCAGAATCTAGTGCTGTTGTTCTTCTTGTGTACTAACACGGTAGGCGAAGACCACGCACTACTCGAAGGTTCGACCACTCATAACCGTATCATCTCGTCCATTCCTTATAGACCTGCTTCAGAAGGGCTGGAGGCAAAGGGTAGTATCTTTGATTAATTGGAGTAGCGGAGGTATTAATGTCATGTGAGATGGGAGTAGTGCAACCAAGATCGTCAGCAGTTTCCTCAACACTATCTGGGAAAATTTTCGATAAGAGGTCCTCTAACTTAGCCGTTTGAGTAGACGAAAGCGTAGAACAACTCTGAATAGCTTCCAGTTCTTGTTTTGGTGGTTTGCCGAAGTGCCATTTGTTATTTCTGAAGTCTGAAACGACTCCCAGGCTCTTCCAAAAATCTATCCCTAATATAAGCGTCTGATTCACCGATGGAACAACCAGAACATTAATAACACAAACAGGTCCTTGTACTTGAAGCGGTAGATTTATCGTCTATCCGTTAGCCATGGTACAACATGAAAATAGTGGAGAATTAAATGTCAACTCCATACTACAAAAAAGATTCCATCCAGGTTGCCCTAAAATTGTCCTCGAAGCACCGGAGTCCAGAAAACCTACACAAGTATGACCTAAAACAGTCACCTTAAGATAAGGTCCGTCGTCATCTTTAGCGTTTTCCAAAATGAAGTCCAAGCGAGCTTATTGCCGTGCGTCTAATCCAGAGAACACACATCTCGAGTTTAATAACAACTTGGAGTCGGGTACTCGGTTAGTCAACCCCTCATTCAGTTTTTTGACCTAGAAGAAAACTTCAATGTGCAGTTAGGTCAGTCCATTTGCTTCACGTCAGCACGTCTTCAACCGTAACAGTGGGCCATCTGAGGTTTTGGGCAACGTGGAGAAACATGACCAATTTGGCAATAGTTTCAAGTTACAGTCCAACTAGTAGACCTAGAAAATGTATTAGGTCCCGTTACCGTAACTCTTTTGTTAGCGTCGTAAACGCGAGAAGTATTTTCCGAAGGTATTTTTGTTGGGCTAGATACTGCTAGGCATGATGACTCTCTAGTCTTGGACTTATAGGCCAATTCAGGAGTAAGAGTCATTGAAGAAGAAGTTGGAGGCACATACTCATTTGCAGTCATTCGAGCGGATACAATCTTTCCGCAGGGCTGTTTCAACTCGTCCAGAGTTTCTACTTCCGTTAAAGCCAAGTGATGCTGTAAATGAAGTAAAATGTTCTTTCGAACAATATGTAATCGTTATCGTTCTGATAACAGTACAGTAAGTCTACTGAAAAGATTGTGCATCGCAGCAAAATATCCTCCGAACCGTTCATCCTTTCCTTGGGTACGGTGTTTGGCTTGTTCCAATAGTTTTTTATTAAAGTCCTCAGGTTAGAATGCCGAGGTAAGTTCACGAACTAAAACGTCCCAAGAGTCAATCGTAGATCGTACCGAACGAAACCATGAGCGAGCTTCTCCTATAAATAAATCGCTAGTGTGCCGTAAAAGAATCGACTTTGAAACGTTACGCGACACGCACATTTCCTCGGCCTGTTCGAAAAATGAAGCTACAGATAATTCCTGAGTATTTCCACTGAACCGTAGTCCTATTTGTGTACCGGGACGGGTTTGAAAAAACCCACGTCGTTAGGAAACCTAGTAGGAGAAACTCTAGCATTTTCCATATCATGAACTCCTTTCATTTGTTCCTCTGACGAAAGTTCGTCTCTCCACGCCACTGGATAACCCTTTCAACTACCAGCCATCGCATCTTTGTCATGAGAGACCGGTTCTAACATTTTGACGTCAGCATTTTCCTGCAATTTAGCCGACAACACCGTGTCCAATAGAATGAGAAATCTTGACCGAAATTTCTAAAAAATCTGAAGATTTCCTATCGTCAACAAAAGAAGATACTAGACCACGAATAGTTTCAATCTTTCACTGGACAGCTTCTGCATCCTGGTCAAAAGTGTGACGATGGGGTGGTCACACAAAACTCGTATCCAAATCACATTTAGGAAGAGAACGTCTCAGAGTCTTCTTCATTACTTCCGCAGTAATTGGTTCCGAAATTTCTCTTATAAGAACTTCATATTCCAATTTTCTTGGTTCAATCTACCAACTTCTACACGTAATTACATTATGACTTAAAGTATTGGTCAATATAGAAAGTCCCCAAATTTTGTGATGTTTGAAACATCCACAAGATAATATTTTATTAAAGAAATATTGTAACAAAAGAGAGCATTAAGTTTCTCGAAAGATAAAGTATTTGATCAGCTTCGTTGGAACAAAATATCAAAATAATAAACACTCGAGGCTGGCACTTTGGTCGCCATTTTTTTTATCATCGCTTAGAATATGCCTCAATCAAAACAAACCGATCTAAACGGTGGATAAATACTTTTGTCCGCTAATTCAGCCGTGGTCGACAAAGTAGGGATGGATGATTGGATGAATTGCTTCTCCATCCTTCTGTAACACTTTGCCTTTAATTATTGGATAAAAAAAATACGTCGGAAAATACTTAACAAGAAAATGGTGATTACGTTCAGAATGGCGCCACACTCTCTTAAGCGCCATCAAAACTCATCTATATTCATAGAATCAAAACACTGGGCGTTGTAGTCGTGCCGGGAAATACTAAGACGAGAGTGAGGTTTAGTATTACCCTCGGATGCACTGGATTCTGCGAAATATCAATGATATACATAAAATTACTAATAACTATCTCAATCGCTTTCACGAACCTGAAAGGATCTCGTTTCATTGGCCTGGTTGGCCCTGTATTGATAATTCAAATAAAACTTGTTCATATAATTTGTATAGAATAAATGTCAGCAAAAGTTTCAATAACAGAACAAATATTAACAATGGTTTGGCAAGTGAAATGACCGACAGTAATCGTTTCAGAACACCCTGTATAATAATATAAGTCAATAGTGCTAGACGCAGAAATTTATGCAGAATTTAGATTAACATATAAAAATACCTAGAACTGAATTTCATAAAAAGAAAAAGTTAATTAATTATAATTTATTAAAGTTTTTAGAAATGATAAACATCCGTAAATACTATTTTTGAGTGTAAGCTATTCAAATTTTATACTTATCAATTAATTAGTTATTGCACATTAGAGCGAATTGTGTATAATAACCTGCGCTGTGTCAAACAGGTTTATCTGTGACAACAGTTTTTCCGTCCTTGCTTTTACCACGTGCACGTCGTAATTGTAACAACTTTATCAAACTTTTAATGGAAAAAAATGTTAATACAATGAATTAGTCCTTCACATTTTATAATTTACAAAGATTTAAAAATATTTATAATCAAATCAAAATAATAAATTTTATTTATCCATTAAATACCGGAAAACGTATAGAAGCCAAATTAGCCCGTGTAGAATCAGGTTTCTCGACTTCAAAAATTGCAATGACTATGAAATCAGCAAGTCAAGCGATGATATCAGTTTTTTAGGATGCAAAAGAAAATTAGCCGGTAAACTATTTTCTACAAGGATAAATTATGAATGGCGATTCCTATACTAAACCTTTAAGATCAACTGCGCCAAAATCTGTTGCAAATGATGCCAAATATAACATATAAAAACTATTTTTCTTGGAAACAACACACGTCTTGACACGTAGACGACGAATTTACCTCACTTCAATTTTAATTTATTTCCTAAGCTTAAATATTCCTCGACGAACACAGTTTCATTAAATGAAACTGTCAAAACGACTGCTGACACCTATTTCATAGGACTCAAAGAAATCATCTTAGCGCTTTAAAACATCGCTGAACAAAGTGCATTGAACTTTGAGCGGACCAATTTCTCGAGGAAAATACTGAATGACTCAGCATTCACATAGTCCTGCCAAGTTTTAAAATGGCAGAAGATAATTTAGCTCAACAAGATTCTGATATATCTGGTGTATTTATCAGAAGAGGGCCTCCAAGGAAAATTTTCTAAGACATTTCTGATCGCACTAAGCATAGAAGTACTGCTAAACTGTGCCAAGAAACTTTAGTGGAGGAATTAAGTTTTGCCACTCCTGGGTTTGCGATGATCAGGTAAAGACGCAGTGGCAAAGATTCTTGAAGAAGCATTTTTTGCAACACCTACGTGGCCGAAAAAATTTTATCTGTTTGCCACTATATTTACTGATAAAGAAACCGTTGCTTTTATTGTAGGAGGTGGCTTTTCAAAAAGACAATATTGATTCGGCAGTAATTCAAAATTAAATATACAATTTTAGAAACAAAATCTAAATTTTATCCGAATAGACAAGTAATGCACATTACAAAAAAGGCAGAAGAAATTGGATTTAATTCTACAATGTCCAAACAAAGAACTCAAGTCTTGTTGTCTCTTTAGTCTATGGCGTCACTTGTTACATTTGAACTATTATTTGAAGATAGTTGAAGATAAGAAAATAGTACCAAAAAATTCTTGTCCTAAATTTTGCAGGCATTTAAAATATATTTTTAAGAAATAAAACAATTTATACATGTATTTATCCAAGGCGTCGAGGCACAAATTGACGAACCAATAAACCCGTAGCTTCAAAAGCAGGGACTTTTTTTTTAAAATGTTACATTGTTCTACTTTTTCTAAATATTCGAATAAGATTGAAGAATTATGGAATACAAGCGATTTTATTCATATTTTGAAAATCTGAGATATATGATGCACCAAACACAATTTGTTAAAATCAATAGAGATGGTAAATAAGACGTCAGTTAAGCCACTCAGCTTGGCAGAATTCTTTTATTTTATAGAATGTATTTTGGAGACTCAATTCGAACTATTAAAGTTAGAGTACTCAGAAGTGACAGAGTGAACATTATATTTAATAATTATATTACTCTTCGCATGTCTTGGAATACTAACAATACTGGGTGACAAGATTGAACATGTAAGCATAACATATATACTCCGATCGTCTTAAAAATTTAATGATACGCAGTTACTAATGAACACTCACTCACTTTGCACTTTGTATTCATGTTGAAAATACCCTTTTTTAGCATCAATGCCTGAAGTTGGACTTTTCGCATTTTGAACTTTATTACCATTTATTTTGCATGATGCCTGAAAAAGATTGGTAATAGCAGCAGCATCTCTCTCTCTCTCTCTCTCTCTCTCTCTCTAATTGAAACAGACACTTCAACAAGATTTTTTAAACTAGATAAATAGTCTGTCAAAGTTCTAGTCTTGTGCTTTAAGCACTGGAAATGAAACTCAATAATTTAACGTTTGTTGTAAATAAATCTTGTTGAAACAGTCAATAGTACTGTAATCTGCCGTTACTTGTAATAGGATAGATTTTATGAGTCTAAGGAAGTATATCATGTACGACTGTCCACGCTGAGCGGTTAACACAATACAAATTAAATGTATCATCACTTATAAAAATATTTTGAAAATTTTTGGTTACATCTTAGTTCAACATTTACGTCATATGTACGTTATCAATTGTGCTAAATTTTTTTCATTTATAGGTTGTCGAAGCTACGTAAATAAAATACTTTCCGAAGCTATAGCCGTTGTTCTCTTAATTTTGAGAATTATTTGATCACTGTGGAGTTTTAATGAAAGTATTTGTTAGCTAAGGTAATAATATAGGACTATAAAAACACCATCAATCCAAATAGATTAAATAGTAATTTAGTAGAATTGTTATTATTAGTATTACATATTTAAACAGTAAATCTTTTATAGAATATTTATAATCTATTTGCTCTGATAATGTTCATAGTTGTGCATAATCACCATTGTAAACGAATATAAATAAAGTTTTAGATAACAATCCATAAATCACAGTTCAAATATTAATAATAATAAATCAAATATTTAAATTAAATTAAAATAATAAATTACACCATACTTGCAATAAATTATGTTGAACAACTATAAATGCAGCGTAGTTAAAACATTTCGAAGTTTCATAGTGCTATTTTAATTCTAGAAAAGGGGTAACTCAGGACCCTTTCCACATATACAGCAGGGATCAATTCAGGAGGATCAAATGAGAATAGATGAAAATTGAATTCAAAACCTTCCAAATGCTATAATCAAGACCTCTTGTAAAATGTTAAAATAGTCGGTGTAGAAATAATTCAAAGTTAACTAAATAAAAATTGGTAATATTTATTTATATTTTTTACTTTATATTTTAATTAAAAAAGTTGGTTTTATTTTTAAAATATTATCTCCAATACTAGATATAATTTCACTTAAGAGGTACGCAGCGATTTCATACGCTACACGTAAACGAAAATTATTTGTAAACTACATTTCACATTTTGTTTTAAAGTGTTATTCTTTTGAGCTTAGTAACAATTATGCTAGATAGAAATAAACAATAGTGCAAAAATCAATATTAGATAAATTAAATGAGATGATATTTGTTTAACGTGTAGACTATTTATTTCCAAACTACTTCCGCAATATTTTGTAAATGCTAAACAATTATTTAATTTTAAATAAGTATATCCAGGGTGATTTTAAAATACACCGACAAACTTGAACCGCGTAGTTTTAAATCAAGAGAAAAAATTTTCTTTTAGAAAATTCCTTGCCGTTTTCATATCAAACGCCGGCAAAACAATGCTATAGGATTGTGAGGGTCCCTACACAGCAGAACAGATGAACGTGTCGTTTTAAGTGATTAAACCGTAATAACATGACGCAATCGATTCGTCATTCTAAGATGCACCATGTACACAAATCAGAGATATTCATTTCATGTTTGGCGACGTTGTTATATGTAATGCTAAATTATCAGGATTTCTATTTTATCAAACGTGTCAATGTTTTTCTTTAGTGAACGTAAGATAAATGTGTTGATAAGTTTAGTTTTAACTGCATAAAACTCGAACGAATAAAGTATAGGTCATTTAATATATTGAGATAGATTAGTGTTCACACGAAATAAACAAACAGCTGCAGCAATTTGTTATTACAACAACAAGTTGCTCCCTCCGCGACACGAACTTAAAATTGGATTATATCTATATAATTCATTTGTATACATCCGGCAATTATCAAACAGGCGACATTTTCAAATTTTTTCAAAAAGTGTTTTATTTTATGATTTTGTTGTTAATAAACGTGGTTAGGCTCCCACAATAACGCGTTAAAACTTGTCGGTCTGCTTTAAAGTCATTAAATTGAAAATATAAAAATATTTTCTTTTGTGCATTTTTTGGAACGTTTATCTACATAATTAGCGTTTGATTTAAAAATGTAAGTAAAGCATTTCCTCTGTTTAAAAGGAAGTTATAGCGAAAGTAAAAGAAGTCGGTGTCTACCTACCGTCAGTTTTGTTATAAAAAACGCGACAGAGTCGGTTATTTTTAAAACTTGATTTTCAGAAATGGTTTTTCTAAAGCCAAACAACCTTTTTACGGCTTTAAAAAATTGATGAAGTTCAATCAAAACCTAAATATGGAACTAAACGCTATTAAAACGAAAATTAACTAATAAATAGCAGAGAAACAAACTGAAGCGTTGCCACAGGTCTTAAATTCATCTAATAATTAAACACCAGATACTTGAAGTAAAACTTGAATAAATTGCAACGTTTAGAAGTAGCATTTGTTTATTTACTTAGAAACGGTTTTATTAAAAAAGGAATTAATGCCTTTCTCTCGTTTGATGTTTTGTTTTTATTATCAATTTAACTTATTTAGTTGCTTTCATTGTCTTTGATAACGAGGTTGGAAATTTTATTTGAAATGTGTTTGTTCGAGTTTTTTAGTTCAAATATTTCTTGTTTAATTTTTGAATTAATTCAAAACCTTTGACATCGTTTTAGATCTTTGCTTTTTTGTAAGAGCTTATTTTCTTTTCGAATTACTAATTAATTTATATTGTAGTAGCGTTTAACTCCATAATTAAATTATGATATATATATATATATATATATATATATATATATATATATATATATATATATATATATATAT
>JAHWXV010137874.1:0-12764 GCA_024586415.1 Phrixothrix hirtus
AAATTGAAGTTTTGAAAAGAAATTCTATTATCTAATGAAGATATTATATCCAAAAGGTATAAAATACACTTATAAAAAATTAAAGTTGATTGTTGGTGTTGTAGATAAAGATATGGAGGTCAAAGTATTCATAAATATTTTAAAAATGGAAAATAGATTTTTAAACGAATAGATAGGCAACCCAGAATACACTACTATAATTATTTTGCCAAAATTAAGAATTTTATATATTTAATTCTAAATCACCCGTAACAACTTGATGTATATAAAACACTACTTCATTTAGCCGTACCTTAAAAGATATCTTAATTTTTACTATTATAAAAGTATCTGAGTAATTATGTACGAACTATATATTTTTGCCTGTGTATACAAACTTACACTACTCGTACATTTAGAAACGAGAAATGCAACGTTAAAAACTTTAGAGACTGCGCGACGTATAAACATAGAGAGACACAGAAAACAGCCCATGAAAACTAAAGACAACACCACGGACAAAATCAAGACACTAACCATCCTTAAGGAAAGCAACAGACAACCGTAGAGCCCTTGGTTTCAGACTTAGATAGCTAGACATAAACAAGACGAAAAAAAATACACATACAAACTCTACTACGACTAAATATCCAAAAAAACAATACTTAACATTACAAAAAACTACTTAAAACACGATTTCTAACCACAAGAACCCGACAAAAACACCGACATCTCCAAAAACGACGGAAAAACCTATACAAAAGGTTTATATCTACACAACAACACTTACTGACGAACCCTTAAAGAAAAACCATACAACACCACGAACTATAACGCCTATTGGCAAAACTTTACAAAACGACACCATTTCAACTACAACAAATAAAAACGTAGTTTTAGACAACCTTTTCTTTGCAATAGAAGTGGATGAAGAAATCTTATAAACCACAGCTTATGCAGACGACGTAGCAATACTACTAGAAGCTGAATCCCGCATCGAACTGGAAATCAAAATAAATACTTTACTAGAAAGGATTCAAAATTGGTGCTCGGAGATTAAATTAAAAATATCCCTAGAAAGACAATTTATACTCCGGTGAGAGGGGGAACTTGAGACGAATCCAGTCATCAAAGCTGGATGATGAAAAAATCTTCAGAGCCACGAGATCCAAGTCTTTAGGAGTAACGATTGATAGAAAAGAAAATTTAAGGAACACATCGACAGAATATGTAAGAAATGTACCAGTATTATACAGCAAATATCCTGAATGGCACAGAAAGATTTTAAGATGCCTCTGTATAGTGCTATATTTTATCTAAATAAAACTCTTTGTCAGCCCTTTAGATTTACCTCGCATAATGTATAAAATTATCCATTACAAAAATACATAGTAAAAATTCATGATATTAAAAGAACGTAATTGTTTTATATTCTCACAGACGGTGACCTCAGCGTCAACGTTTGATTAAACAGTAAAAGTAACAATAAGGCGCGCGCCAAGGTGACCTGAATGCCACAAATCCGTGTGAAAATCATTTAAGCAAATACACAAATAATTAATGTATATTAGAGTGTGAGAAACTTTTTTAAAAATTAATTGTGCAATAAGATGATTACAAAACCCTCCGATATATTGGACGTCAATACCAAGGGCGGGTGATTTGACCTCTGTCAATAATAGCAACATTGACGCTGTGAGTTTATTTATGTATTTTCCTAAATTTTCAGGTACTTCGTCAGTTAATGCTTAACACATTTATTACCGTTGCTGGCTAAAAGCAACCACCCTTTGGCATTAAAAGTAAATTAATTTGGGGGAGGGGGCAGCTTCCCATTTGATTAGTCATGAAACAAATCGATTAAAAACTTTTAATAACAACTGCTCGAAGTTATTGTTAAGAATGACATTAAAAACTTTTGTTCCTTAAAACGTCAAATAACAGTTAACTTTAAGAATTGTACTATAATTATTTGATTCGACTTGTAAAATTGGTTAAACATTGGGGTAGCCTAGCTAGAGACTCCTTATTTTTTTTGTTGTAAATATTTGAATTATCGCTAACGCAAAGAGGACGCTTAGCGTAGCTATATTGTTAATAATAATTATGTGCGAGCCTCTTCCCGTTAATTAATGTATCTACTGTCTGATTAGAAATTTAGGTATAATTTTCCCAATTTTAGTGTGATAAACTTTGTGTTTTGTAGTGCGATCTGCTTTATAATATAAACGTGCCTTGTGCTAAACAAGTATTCTTATTTTAATAACGTAAATTTTACCTGAAACCTTGAGTTCACAATAAATTTAAGTTTGATCCATTGATTTATAAATTGTAAGAATGGTTATAAAGCATTTGTTTCGTAATGAATATAAAACTTGCCTAATAATTCAAAATTTAGTCAGTTCAATTCGCAACAATACATAGGGTTATCAATGCTGACTCCTATCTCTAAATAGTTTATCTTCAGTAAACTACATCCTATATCCGCAAATTTCATTGAAATCCTTGTAAATCATTTTGCACAATTTCTCTTATACAGGGTGTATCGAAAGAATCATTTTATAACTTTCGTAAGTAAACATAATTTTGGATCAATTTTGCGTAAACAGGAGGATTCACCCCAACAATTTTATAATAAGGTTAGCACTCCGCAACATACAAGAGCGGTAATAAATAGCATTAGTATATTTCCTTTTCAGTCTTAATCCCGTATCTGCAGTACCATTAGAGTGTCGGTCTCTACTCCTAAGGTAGGTAACTAACATCTTGACATACAGGGTGTTTCACAAAGATCACCTAGTAGCAGTTTCGACTTGAGAACAGTGGCGCCCACTTTTTACCGATGTTGTCTTGACTTAACAGTGTTTAACCTCGCGAGTAGCGATGGGCCACACCTCGCTCCACTGTAGCTTTGCCAGCTTCGGTTAAACACTCGTAATTTTTATTTACCGCATGCGTTATTGCCAGTTTAGCCTGTCACATCTTATGACTATAATTGCATACGCTGCGACGTTGGAACTTGAAACAAGCAGCTCAAATTAGGCTCTACAAAGAATAAGAATCTCTCAACATAAAGAGGGGCAATAATTAAAATCACTGGGACTTTCGGCACAATGTCGATAGACCCGCTGCTAGTGTTTCTAGGAGTTGTTACGACACTTCTACAGTTAAAGAAAACAGCAGTAAGTAAATATTGCATAGAACATTAACTTTGAGGTAGGAAAAAAATTTAGTAGGCTAAGACAAAAAGAAAGTTAGAATTAGAAATAAAGTTTCAAAATCCTCCTTAGCCACCGAAGTCTTCCGGGAAACGGGAGGCGCTCCGCTTAAAATGTAAGCTATGCAAAGAAATAGAGATCATTTGATTTGATTTGTGCGTACAGTCAATGTAGTGCTCTTTTATGGTCATCATCGTTGCCAAAACATTATCCGGAAGAAATCTCTTCTGGTATAGAAACAGAACTGCCTAGCGAATGCCTTCATCATCACGGCACTCTTAGTAGTTTGAGCATGGATTTTACATATTTGGTGAAAATTTCAGCAAACCTTATGTTTCTTGCATTTAAAGAAAGTATTGGATTTTACTCTTAATAGGTCTCTTAACGTCTTAAATATTCTAAACGTACAAATTCAAACGTAATGAGCAAAGAAACTTCGCATGTGTCGTGTCGTTACGGGTGTTTTTGTAAATCCTAAATACTTTCCGAACACCTCACGTAAAATGTAATAAGGAATAAAAAGTAAACGAAGTTAAATCATACCTTAAGTTTTAAATATTTATGGAAGTTGTGAATTGGGGATAGGATTCCTCATTAAATTGAATATAGAAAACTCATAATAGAAAAATAAAAATTTAAAATCAGATTTATGTTAATCGTTATTCAGCTATTGTGATGTAGATTGGAAATATTGAAAGCTTTATTATCATTGTTTGCAGATTACAATATAATAAGGTATCAAAAAGCGACCGTATCTTATTTAAGTTATGTTAAGTGGCAGTTTATATTCTTTATAAATACACCAATTAGGACAATTCGGTGTTCTTTAGTTTAGAAACTATAAATGCCGTCTTTAAAATGAACTTCTATAGTGGAAGTAAAATTATGTTATATAAAATATTTGAGACTTAGAAAGCCGAAGACTGTAAGATATTTTCATGACTTGAATTTTTACTAAAAGTGTAATGAATGCTGAAATTTTTTATCTATTTTTAATATAGAACTACAAATAACATACTGTTAATAACTAAACTAGTGATAACAATCAAAAGCGAAGAGTTTGGAGATAATGTAGTAACTGTCAAAATGGTGCGCTGGAATTTACAGCAATGCATATTTTGTGTTGAAGATGTTAAATATAGTTCTATCGTCTAACCTCAAAGTTTAATTCATTATTTCAAAGTTCTTCATATTCCGGCTTTAAGTGTTAATTTGTATTCGTTTCAGAAGTGGCAAAATTATGGGTCAGTTGAGAGAAGTAAATCGATCTGGAAAATTTGATCAACACGTAATTCTGTATATGAAGAACATATGGGATAATCAATTTTACTTAGGCCAAATCGATGGCGATAGCGGTAAATCTAGCTGCTATAAGTAACTGAATAATAATTTACAGAATGTAGCTGTTTTATTAATAGAAAATGCAGGTGAATTTAACTTTGCCGCATATGTATAAACTAATCGACTTGCGCCGTGCAGAATTCGGAAATGCATACTTACCAAATCTTCTCAGTTAATTTTCTTCTTTTTAATGTCACTTAAATTTATCACTTCTGTATCGAATATGAAACAACACTCGATTTGGAATATCACGAACATTGAAACGACTGCAAAATATTATAACAAAAAAGAGGTTTTCTGTATAATTCTATAAAATATGCGTACTTTATCTTTAAATTTCGTAAGTTCTTTAGGTCGGGGTAAGTGGAGTATAAACACAATACAAGTAACAAATACGAGGAACGTTCATTAGGAACAAGTTCGGTCTTACGTAGCCACTATTTCATCATCATGACAATAACATACTACTATTTATTATACTGATTAAACCTTTAGCGATATGGCTGTCAAAAATATTCGCAGTACATATCTCTTTGAGGTGGCATTTATCGTAAAAAATCCTACCAAAAAAATCTACGTGCCCGCTTCATCCTTCAGCAGGAAAAGTAATGATGACTGCATTTTTTGATTAACAAGCTGTGTTACTAATGAACTGCAAAAAACTTGGTACCAAAATCAATGCTGAATAACATACAGACGACGTTTACGTGTCAACATCAAGAATAAATGTACCGAGAGCTATTATTCTTGTGTATTGCAATGCTCCATTTAAGATCTGCTTTGCCGTATTTAGTGGGAAGCCTTACAATATCAGCATTACAATTCCCGTGAGATTATCTTATTTTGGACTACTAAAGAAATTACTAAAAGGAAGGCGGATCAAATCGAATGCTGTAATACAGCTTGCTGTAAGGGAATGGCTTTGCCAGCAGCGAATCTACAGATTAGTACAACAGTGATACCTAGCTTTTAACGTTAATGGAGACTTATTCTACTATCGTTGAATAAACAATGCTTTACAGCCTTTAAACGTGTTTCTATTGAGCAATCCTCGTAGTACATTCAAACTCAATATTCAATCTGGCAGAGATTTAATAATTTAATAATTCAAAATAAATCATAACGGTAGTAATTAATGACTGCAAGTTGACAAGGAAATAAGATGTATTAATACATTTTAAAGGTGATTGTAATGAATTTTGGATGGAATTAATTTCTGATACCGGTAAAACCACTCCGTTTGGCAATGGTTGCAACAAAAAATTCAAGAAAATAATGGGCGCGTTTAGGGAATACAACTGTTGATAACCATTGAGAGAGTTGAGTGACAACGGTTTCCTAAACGATTGCGCTGAGCAACTGCTGACTTTCAACTATTGCATAATTTTGTCAGAATAAAATTTTCTGTTGCATTTGGTCAGCATATCCTACCTATCCTCAAATTAATAAGATACCTAATATTTGATTTGCTGTTGAAAACGATTTTTTTATGTTTGTTATAAATGGCAAACGTTCCAAAAATGTTTATGTTTCCTAATTATAGTTTGGCAAATGATGAAAATATAATCACCATCAGTGAATATTTTACTAATTTTTGAAATTCAAAATTTAAATATAAATTAGATTTATAGCTCAGATAAGTTGTCGTTCACAAAAATATAATGTAGAAGAATTAAGAGAAGGAAAGGATATTAATATTGCTGTTTTAGTTATCTAAGGTAAAATCGTTTAGGAAATTTAAAACCGTTGCAACTTATCAGTATGAAACAGGTTGAGTATAAACATGTGCTGAAAGTCAACAGTTGCGTTCCCTAAACGCGGCCATTGTTAAATACATGCAGTCATGCACACTGTGTCCGCAAATTCGAAGATATAATGTAACAGTAAATCTAGATCCAGGACTGTCTAATCTTGCTAAACTTTACATTACAAATAAAAATTATAAATTAATTTTATTAATTTAAAAAAAATAACATTACGTAGAAATTAGTTTAATTTCACAAATTAAAATTTAATTTAAGAATATAATCATTATAAAAAGAAAATGCATAGATTCGTCAAATTAATTTCGATTAGTGCAAATGATAAACTAACTACCGAATTAGCAAGATTTATCTTACAACGAGACAAAATTATACGCAAATGATACTAATTTGTCATTGCTAGAAACATGATATTAAATCCAAAATTGACCATTCTTGTGTTACGACATTTACCTAAGGAAGGTGTACTAATACCCATGATTTATCTATTTCCAAACTGAACAAAAAAGGACTACTTTTGCAGCAAAACCCAACCAGTTTGCAATATGACTTCCTCAAAAGATAATTTAAAGAATACCTACAGGTGAATTGTAAATTTTATAGAAACAGTGCCATCAGGAAAGAGTGCAGACTGTTAGATAGGTAACTAAACTTACGAAATGGTAGTACAGAAAATAAAAAGTAATAATACGCGGTCTGATAAATGACCGCTCTGACGTGAGAATACGACGTTTTCTTCAAAATTTTATTTTATTTCTCGACATAGTCTCCTGTTAGCTCGATATGCTTTGTCCAACATTTTTCCATTTTCATTAGGCCATCCTTGTAGTACGATTTATCAAGTCCTCGAAAATATGCGTCAGTTTCCCATTCCATTTCCTCATTTGATTTGAATTTCCTTCCACCAAGCCATTTTTTCAGGTTTGGGAGCAGGAAGTAGTTACAAAGAGCTAGATCAGGAGAATATGGCGGATGTGGAAGCAATGCGTAACGTAGTTCATCCAATTTCTGTTGAGTTTTCCATGGTGTGTGAGCTGGTATATCATGATGAAAAAACACGTTCTTTTTTGCCAAATGTGGTCGTTTTTTCTTTATTTCAACGTGAAATCGGTCCAGTAATGCAACTTAATAATCTCCTGTGATTGCATTTACCGTATTAAGATAATCGATGGATACTACACCTTGTGAATCCTAAACAAAAGTCGCCCAAACCTTTCCATCTAATGCAACCGATTTTGCTTTCTCCAGTATACTTGAACCAGCTTCAACTCATTGTTTTGATCGTTGTTTTGTTTCAGGTGTGTAGTGGTGGATCCACGTTTCATTTATGGTAATAAATCTACGCAAAAATCAATCTGCATTACGTTTGGAGTTTCCGTTGATTTGAGGTACTAGGTCAGTCATTAACTTTTAGAAAAATAGAGTTTATTTTAACACTCAACGTTTCGTACAACACAGTTGACTTCATCGGGAGATTAAATGTTTGAAGAACGAATTCTTTTAAAAGTTGTTAAAGTCTGCATTACGTTGAAACATCTCCAAACATTGTTTTGAAAAGACCAAATGAATGCGTTTTTGTTCGATTGTCAAAAACCATCTTGCTGACAGCTTTTTCATACACATTCTTTTCAGATATGTACGATGTCAGCTATCTCACACACCTTCACTCGTAAATCTTCCAAAACAGTATCATGGATTTTATCGATCATTTCTTTGGCGGTCATTTCGATTAATCGACTTGAACGATGTTCATAAATTGTGCTTGTACGACCACGTTTGAATTCTGCAAACCAATAAGTCACAGTTGAATTCGCTGGAGCAGATGTGTCATAATATTTTTCAAGCTTTTCCTGTTCCTTGCGCAGTTATTTCACGCAAAAAATAATGCATAATCAATGCACGAAATTCGTTTTTATCCATTATTTTAACATAATTACAAGTTGTTCGCTTTTTATGGCTGTTAAACATAAACTAAAAATTTTCGATGGCACGATATTTCCTGGGAAACACGTTGATACGGAATAGTCGGTAAAATAAGTTAAAACGATGAATAGTTAACTTATAGGCGACGATGTTCCAAGATCTCAATCTTATACCACCTCAGCTTTGATGGGCGTGACCTGAGTAAAACTATTTACTAACGCTGCGCACTGCAGCTTCCCTTGCTATGGGATGAGTTTACACTTAATTTAAAAACTGAAAACTTCAAAATGTCTGGGAGGACATTAAAAATGTTAGGAACGCACGTGGCGAAGTGTTTGCCCCTATGTCATCTCTAAGAGGAGGCTTGCCGCCACGAGTACCATTGAGAAATCCAGGTTAAAAGGGGCGTTGTCACTGTCTGCGGGCACTTTCTTAACGTGTTTCAGATATTTTGCCTTTGCCACTTGCGCGCAGGTCACTTCCGACACCGTGACACTATCTGGGATACTTGAAAACGATTTTCTACCTCGCGAAAGCCGCGGGCAGCCGTATTAGTTTGCAGTGTGCTCTTTGGACTTTTTGCGCTGTCCTGAGAGGTGGATGCTTCCGCACACCACACACTACGGTTCTGTGTCGCAGTTTCACTGTATATGTCCGTGCTTCTGGCATCGGTGGCATTGACCCTACGCCTGGGTGGCGGTGATCTGCAGGGCGGTAACGTCTCTAACATAAATACAGCATTTCCCTCCGTTATCTTAACTAACTCACGAAGTTTAGCGGCACTGGAACCCGTTCTTTACCTCGGCCCATCCTACGAACAGATAGCACCGGGAGGTCTTGTCGCAGGAGGTACTCCAGGATCTCCTGGTCGGAAATGTCTCGCGGTAGTCCCCGTAGGAGTATTTTCAGTGTTTTTTCTCTGTCTAATTCATGAGTGTGGAACAGAATTATGGTGTTACCGAGATACTGCGTGATTCCATAGTGATCCCGTACACTCGCTGGTTGCATGCTAAGCACCAGTGCATAGGCTTCGCTCGGGTTATCTTGATGTATCTGTTGGTAAGATCACTCCCAACGGAGGTCCAGAGTTCTTTCCGTTTGATGACTATTGGCGGTGCTCTTGCTTCAGGTTTGGCCGTGACCTGGACGGACTTTTATTCAGCCAGTTCTTCTAGTTCTGCCGCTGCGTTGATCACCGCCTCTGCTTTAGTTGCTTGAAGCACGCCATAGCGGTTGGTTATAGCTGGTACTGTCAGCTTGGGTACTAGACTGTCGGGTTTTGTGATTTTTCACTTCCTCTGCCTCTTGCATCTAGCTTTCTTGAAGTCTTCAGCAATGATGTTAGATGGAGCTGGCGTAGAGATAGTTTGGAGTAACTCCTCGTCAGAGGAGTACTTTAAATTGGCACTATCATTACCACCGTGGAGCCCCCCGAGATGCGCGCAAGCTCCACGTTGGTAGTAACGCCTTCTCGTTGGATGCTGGGGGTTATCTCTCTGACGGTGTTCGCGGCCGCGTGACTGGATCTTGCTTCCTCGATCTTTTCGCCAAAAGCCACGTTACCATCTTCTGGCACTTGTTGAAAAAGCTTTTCGGCTTCATCAAAGTTGCCGGCTCCAATGCGCATTATAGCATGAGGCTGACCTAAATAGTCTGCGTGAAGGTCGCGAGACTAAGAGAATCCATAACGATGTTTTTGAAACGCACAAATGGTTTAACGCGTGGTATTTTGTACTGTACCCGACCCATTGCTACTATGTAGAAGCTACCTTAAGTACAGCAAAAGAGTGCTTAAGGAGTATAAAAGGTACGGAGCGAACACAATCGTATTAGTCGGAAGGCTAGCTTTCCATTTAGATAGAAACGAATTTTAAATGTTTAATAATAGAAGAAACATAAAAGCATGCGAATTAACAAAAATTGTTATAAGTTTCATAAAATACTGTTTATGAATAGTTAACAATTATTTAAGATAATTAGACATCTTACTCCGCTGGATTGTATCGTTACTCTGATAATTTCTTTTTTATATCAAAACGAAAAATAAAACCTACGCTCTAGTAAATGGTATATCATCACACAAAGTATCTCGAATTTCAGTTTTGATTTACTTAGATATTGTGATCGATACTATTGATGGAAACGTTAAACAAAGTTTATTACAATTTAACCAAGGTAATACAATATAAAAGGTTAAACCTTAACCCAAAGTTTATTTTAATGTAAAAAAGAAGTGGTTCATTTCTAAATTAAACCAAAGCATCTAGAAAGTATTATGTTATTAATTATTGGAATATATTTAATATAAAAATACTCTAAAGCGGTTATATTGCAAAAATATTTGTTAGAAATAAACGTTGAGTTTGAAGGACAAAACTTAATTTAACATTTTCAATAGAAAATATGCATTGCTGTAAGTTTCAGCGCATCATTTTGACACCTGTCGTATATTTGTAAGGAACTCCTTTCTCTTTTGATTAATAACATTTGTATTTTTCTTTGCCTATTAAAAATGAATAAATCACTTTGTCGTTCACTATATTATACCAGGCCATATTTTCTATAAACAAGTGTTCCAAGTAATACTAAATCAAAATTAATAAGCTCATAAGCGTCTTTGTAATACATAAATCGCACTCCGATTTTTAAAGAGTTGCCTATAGGAGCAATGCACTAAACTTATATTTTACCTAGAGATATTAGATATTTATTGTAACAAAATTATTAGCAGTTGTCTAGTGGAAGTTCCCGCCATGAGTCATGCCGCTAGATCAAAATATCAATTGTAAATAAATAATATTATGTAGAGCTTTTCTAGGCTCTATATTATTCCAACCTAGAGCAGCTATAAACAAAACAAGCGCGCTGGCGTCACGAATATGAAACATAATTGGTTCTTTTGGAAACGCACCTTTTCACACTCGGTAACTGCACAGGATAGGACTTGCTTGAATATATTTCATATTTATTTTATTACATATTTGTTTTTTCTGTCTCAGGCTTATGTACATAATATTGCATTATATATAATTATATACCTATGTACGTATATTTTGTGTACAACCGTCGACGTATATTACCTGTTTAACTCTTTTAGTACTTATTACGGTCCTATATGGTTCTATCCCTGAGCGCTTGTTTACTTTTACTCTAGCTTGAAAGAGTATAAAGTATAGGTTGCAGTTTTTATATACATAGATGAATAGCAGCTTGTTTTAGTTTGTTATGACATCCACGTTGATGTGTAAAAATATAGAAAATAAGTAAATTACAAAATCTTTAAATTCTTTAGAAACTGTGATATGAAGAATACAACAATGTTGGAATAAATTTCGACATAATATTAGGAAGTGTAGTTATAAAGTTTTCCTTGTATAAAATTCATATTTCAGAAACTTAATAACGTTTATAAATGACTAATATATTACTTTAGGTTAAATTATATATAAATATAATTTATAAATTTAAATCGTAGAATGTAAGTTTAACTTTCTAAACCATTAAACAAATTAGAGCTAAATACTTTTAAATGATTTTTACGCTAAAGTTTGTTGAAGGGTTTTAGCTCTATGTTTAATATTGTATTTACCATTCTATTACTTAGCTTTCGATACGTTTACTTACTGTTTCTAGCAATTTGTATGCAATTAATATCTGTGCAATAACAATAATAAATAACTGTTTCGAGGTTAGTATTCATACTCAGGAATTAAACTACAGTTTTCATATACTTTAGTGCTGAAGTAAACCCTAGTATCAACATTGCTAAATAAAGGTCCTGCTATACTGTGCCCAAGAGTCATCTCCTGGTCAATTCAACCAACGCAACTAGTAGATAAGTAACGCAGTCCTTAATACTTTTCCCATAACATTGGCAAAATTAAAATAACTTCCAATTAATTTAACATGAAGAGAAAAATAGCATACTGGAATTTACCTCTAACTTAATTTTTATACGCTTTAAATACCAAATCTTATTTAATCGTGATAAGCGTAAATTTTTGTCGCAGAAATAATAAAAAATAAGTATATAGCAAATAATAGAAATATTTGAGATTTACATGCAGTAGAAGGGATTAATTAGATATTAGGTTGTTTTAAATTTAGTTTGGAGTCAATAATAAAACCTGCTGTTAAAGTAATTGTTTATTTTAGATTATTTATACTAAATCATATAACCTCAGATAAAAAGCAATTCCTCTAATGAAGCAGGCCCCCTGCTGAGTTTCATTTTTATTTTAATTGTTCTTTGAAGGCAGAGGATTAGATATTCTTAAATAAATATATATGTAAATAATTGTTGTTAGCTGCACATAGTTCTTGATAGAACAAATATATTTAAATACAGCTTTTGAAAAAGTGAAATTTTATTTATGGATTTACTGAAGAGAATCGCCATCTGGAACCTACAAGTGCGAAGTATAAAATTAATCTGTAATTTATTGCGAACTTGAAAATACTGGAAAATATTTGTTTGGTTTTTAATTATTAAATGATTTTATATATATATATATATATATATATATATATATATATATAT
>JAHWXV010137879.1:0-17909 GCA_024586415.1 Phrixothrix hirtus
CCCTAGTTTTATTTTGGTTTATTTGTGTATTTAATTTATTTTTACTTGTGAATTCTTCTACTATTTTCCACAATTTTTTATTTTATTCTATTTTCTTCTTATAATAGTGATTTTTGTGTTTTTCTGTTCTCTGTTAATTTGTTTTCATATTTTTTAAACTTCTGTAATATTTCTTTATCGTTTTTATGCCTAAAATTACCCATGTATAGCTTCTGTTTTATAGAAACCGATGCCATTATACCAGTTCTTATCCAAGGAATGGAACATATCAAGGGCTTCATCTGCGATAGTCTAAATATATGTCCTTGCCAGTTGTAGCTTTATTTTTAAATATTTAAAAGTTTTCAATTCAATACGAATAAATATCGTAGGTTGTTAATTTAGTTACTATAATTGCAATTTTTGGTAATATTTATTAACTGTTTTCATCAGCTTTATCAAACAATTAAACCAAATAGAATTAAAATTTATTTACAAATGTTATGAAATACGCGTTTTTTATGTAATTTTAAATTTAGATACTCGTAATAGATCACTTAGTATGAGCGACGCTTATATTTGATAGCAAGATATATGCTTGATTGTTGCTTTTACGGATCCCTCTGAAGAGGTATATGTTGGGCGGAACGTGCTAGGGGTTTCCACTGCAATAATCCAAGCATAGATCGATACTTGCCATCTTTAGTTTCCATTTTAAATATTTAAAAGCTATACAGCTCATTATGTATAAATATTATAGGTTTGTTCACTGTATTTCCCATGATTTTAACTTTGTATAAAATGTATTCGTTATTTACATTATTTTTATCAAACTACACAAGTTATAATAACTAATTCAGGCATTCCTAAAGTTCCAAAGTTTTTTTATTTTTTAAACAAATCCTTAATCGCTTTCCGACTTTAATGTTTTCATCAGAAATTCAGCTGAATTGTGGAATTTTAGAAGTATTTCATTTGGTTATTTAATTTGTACAGTTAGCTATGTTCTACCAAGTGATCCATACCGAAACCATTAGTTTAACCAAGTTTTATCAAAATTAGAGATCATTTATTTCAGTTATAATTCTCCTTAATGGTAGATCTCGTTTTTAAAGTAAAATATATCCATTTAAAGCAAATTAGCCTAGAATATTTTAACATTTGTTTCATTTAAATGAGACCACTTCTGTCTGCAACTGCATATTTAGGATAGTACAGTACCAATCTCAAGTGGCAATTTCACCCCTTGAAAAAGTATATGGAATGCTTTAAAATAATAAGTTTTCATTGATGATATAGCAATTATCACTCTGCATAAAACCTTGATATAGCTGTTAACCTATTATAAGAAAAAATTAATAAGCAAGATGCATTGTTTTCTAAGCGAAACAAATGTGAAGCAAAACTTTACGCTAAAGAGAAAGATAGATCCTCCGGACTTAATTATAAACTCTCAGCTAATCAAATGAAACGCTTTTTAATCAAAATGTCAAATATCTTGGTGTATTGTTAGATACCAAACTAAATTAGAGAGTTCGTATAAATAACAAATAACATTGCTACGTTCGATTCCGTATGTTATACCTGTTGTACAACCGTAATTCAAGACTATGTTTGGAATGTGCCGTTTTACTGTGGAAAGCTTTATTGCGATCTGTCTTAACCAACGCCCGTGTATTGTTGTGCAATTCAAGTAGGATCAAGATTAATAAACTCAAAATAATTCAGAAGAAATTGCTTCGTGACGCTGTAAAATAACTATGGCTTGTCCGAAACTTTTCTGTACATCGAAAACTAGATATGCCTCCTGTCAGTGGTCACTTCATAGAGTCAGTCTTTGTGAATTTAGATAAGTGCCAAAGTTCTGTGTTTTATAACTTAGATCAACAGAATTAAACGTAAGACTTTCTCATCGATTATTCCTGTACTTATTTCTACTGGAAGAAGAAAACCGAATTATTAGTACTGATAACCTTCTGACATACAAACATTATGCTTACCGTCATTCATTTTGGCAATATTTGAATGTCTGTACATCTAATTAGTTGTCAGTTAGTTATAAATCTGTAAATATTATTAGTTAACTTGTTAGCTATAGCTATTGAAGGGTTTACGCAAACCTCTTAAATTGTAAACCACATTTTGCAGCGTGGAATTTATATATAAAACAGTGAGTGCGCTAAGCCACATAAAAGACATTTGAATTTAGGAAGACTTTATAATAACACCCGTTAATGCAAACAACTTGAATTAGATAACATAAATTAAATTTTCTATTAGACATACAATTGGGTTTTATAATTAATCCATCATATGATGCAGATAATAAAGTAAGTAACGAAGATTAACCACGCCACTTCATTTTTAGTTTTTTTTTTGTATTTGAGGCTTCGGGGTCCGTAAATTATTTTTTCTTTCGGCATACGAAGTATTGTACGCATTTCACTAAGCATACTAGGATTTGGCCGGACTTGCAAGTATTTAAACGCTAAAAGGAAGTTTTAGCAAGCCAAACAACATATTGAGACGAGACCTATCGAAACCTTATCCGAAAAAGAGCGTGATTTTAAAATATTTGCTACTTCGACAGTTCTGAACAATCTTTTAAATTGAAAAACAATTATGTTAACCACAAATCTTATATTTTTTACTAATATTTAAGTACTTGACTTATTCTAAACAGAAGTATAGTATTCCTTCCTTTAACCTAATACCGTTTATAGAACCGCTATAAAAGAAAATTTATACTATCGCGAAATAATAGTTCTCGCTTTCCCAACCTTAAAAGTAGTAGAATTTCACCCGCATTCTCAGAGCTAGTAAAAATATGCGGTTGTGATATCGATCCACTTTCGAATTCATTTCTGTGTATTAAATTACTACCCTAGCATTATCTTTAGTACATTTAGTACATTATATGATAGTAAAAAATATTTCACTCTGCTTCGTAAATCAGAAAATTGTGATATTTATGCAAATAAATTTTTAAAACAATAAAAATGTAAAATGGATAAATAATTCTAACTATTAATCTTCTTCTGAGATATAGTTCAGAACTTAGGAAAAAATTGGTATAGCCATTTAAAAAAAAACAAATTTAATAAAACACGATAACTTATCAAATGAATTTGAAAAATTTTAAAGCGCTGTTTTTTAAGAAGTTATATTGTAATTCTGTAGAGCCTCTGAATTCCTGCAGATATTCATTTAGAAAGTCGAATAGTTTTTATACACGTATATGACCGAAATTCATTACAAAACAACACTAAACTTTTTTATTGCTGGTTTGATATATTTTAGGATAAAGAACAGAAAACGTTTGTAATCAATTAGTTTTTATATGTATTGTAATATATTTACTTGTATTTTCCTGATGAAACTCATTTATCAAATTAGAAGAAGTCGTTTTTGGAATGAACATTATAGGAGCATAAAAGCGAACGTATTCTTTTTTATATCCGGAATAATACCTGATTATATTTAATTAGCCTATAATATAAGCACAATAAATGTAGAGCTAGTAATAGATAATATAGTTAGAAAGTTTACTAGTTGAGCTAAAAACCTAATTAAACTTAGATCTACTGGTATTTCAAAATTTCAAGACGTATTTTAATATACTTATTATTATAATAAATCAAGTAACAATAGACTCCTGGTTTTTGGTGACGGTATTTTACAGAATAATAAAAATCGTATATATTTTTAAAAAGATAGTTTCCACGTTTTAAACGAAACTGACGCAACCGGCAGGATTCACAAAGGTCCCTATTATTAGATAATTGGCAATTGTGATTTTCAAATCTTTATTGTGAATTCAAACTGCAGAGAAGTAACCGTCAACACTGGAGTTTAATATCCCCAGAAATTAGGCAGAGAAACTCGCTGCATTCAAAGCAACAACAATACATGGATCAAGACAACTTTACTACCGAAGCCCTGATCATTGGGAGTCCAACCATGTAAGATACTATCACAAATATAGCAAATGTAAATACTAAGAAATACATATTCTTTATAAAAAACTTTCAATACTATTAGCAATTACTGTTAAATATTAAAATTACATTTGTCTTTAGTAAGCAAGGGGGTTAAAGCACCAATTTGGGTCGTTACTTTCTAATTTCACGTAGGGCCAGTATTATAGTAAAAGCTTAAACATTTGCTCAAACTTGACACATGTATATGAGTATGAAGTTTAGCTAAACCGGAATATTAGAAAATTAACTCTTTTGGATTACATCTTGTTTATACCGCGTAATCGTTATAAGATACCCTATTATCATTTTACAAAAATCAGTTCTATAGTTAAAATAATTTTGATAACATACTTGTGTAGAAGCAAATTACCTAGAAAACACGTTTATTTAATTTTATATGATATTTTAACATAACTTTGTATATAAAACACGCCATAAATTTTTAAGAATCGTACTGAATGGATGGGAATCGTGGCAGATCCCCTTTGCACGGGATTTCAGAACTTTTATTTTTAAATTACTCTAACTCAAACGACATCAAGACGTAAAATAATACAATTTTCCCTCTCAGATTTAATGTATATTTATTAAATCAATTTCCAAACTAAGATGGAAACCCATTCACGCTATCTGAATTCATAATATCTACTAAAATGATTACTGACCAATTTTGCACAAGAAAACCCTTATACTTTTTAAATTCTCTATATGATATAAATTAAAACAACAGGCACTTGAAATTATAACAGATTATCGTAAAACAATTGGCATTAATTAAAAAATGCACTTATTGGAAATTTCTAGATCAAAGATCAGAAACATATTTCTTAATTGACCTAACAAGAATGAGATAAAATAGAGACAATCCCATCTAATTGTATAATGAAATTTGTGTTTAACTCGCAATTTACAACAATAGTTTCTTTAGGTAGTGAATCTAAGTCATAGAAGATATAAAATTAGATCTGAATAGAAAACTAACTCAACATTCATGCATTGACGGCTTAAACAAGTGTTTAAGTTTATTTAAAATATGCTCAAACCCGGATTCTCTAGAAGCGGCCAAAGAATATCAAAGGAATTGCCAATGAAGAAAACGATATTCAACATTTTCCAAATCGAAACAAACCTAACCATCAAAACCAAACACCTTCTAGAGAATACTTACACGATCGACCCTTTTAAAACATAAACTAAATTATTAAAACCAAATATTTCCGAATCAAAACTTCAGTAAGCGACGCTTTCAAAATAAAAACTTCCATAGTTGGCAGTTTCAATTCCAAAATTTTCACAATATACCCATTCAAAATCATAACTTTAATTCATTTTCACCAAATTCCTATTCAAATTCTAAGAATTTCCGAAGTACGTTTTTGTTCCTCGTCAGAATAATAGACCCTCACATAGACCAAAACCTATGGACATTACTCATGTAAGTAAAATACCTGACACCCGATAAAAGACCAATACAAACAAATTCTGTAATGCGATGAAAAACCCCAAGATTGAATTTAATCGGACAATTCAATCAATCTCGAAATTTCGTTTCCGAATAATTATTTTACCATAACGGCTCAAATAAATCCGAAATAAATACCCTAATGAATATGGAAACGACAATTATGCAAATAGGCCCTACAATTAAGCCAATAACCAAGAGTTCCCCGAAAATTATAACAATAATAATCCGGAAGAGTTCTGACAAGTTAACTATATGAGGCCCAATATTTTCAATAAGATCTTACTTTACAATTAACCCTAAATATAATGTACCCTACATTTCAATTGCTTCCACTCAAGACAAATTATTAATTGACATCGGAAGTTCCAAAACAATCATGTCGTACGAATTTGCTTCGAAAATTTTTCTAAATTCCACTTTCGAACAAAATTTCCCAATTACAACTTCTCACGGTACAAGTAGATAAACTCTAATATGTAGCTCATACACCAATCCCAAATTTTTTTAATGAACCCGGTACACATCTTTGCTACTTATCCAATTTTAATGAAAATTATGTTGGTTTAATAGGAACCAACCTAGTTTGAAGCTTAGCAGCTTCCGTAGATTACCAATCCATGCACATACATGTCGATAAAACTAGAGTCCCCTTTTTATATAACCCCTCTAAACCTAACAAGAAGTGCGAAGGTGCAATGATTGTAACTTTTCAAAGATTAGATAAGATATAGAAACAATTGAATAAATCTATATACCATCTCGTACGCAAACTTTTATTGCATTATCCCAACAGGAAAAAACGGACCAAAAAGCACACTAAAATTAAAATCTAACAAAATTTAACCACGCCTTTAACTTCAACTGGTTCAAAACGTATATTTTAAATACTTCCGCCAAACCACAAAGGATAGATCTTTACAATCCTTTATAACGTGTATCCAAGAGACTTTGAAATCAACTCTTGGTATAACTTTGACAAGGTACGTCTTTTCTTATTTCGTGCACATATTAAAATTAAATCACAAAAATTACCAACTAATGCAATTCTTATTAGATTTAACAAGAGCGCATTTATCGTTTGGTAGAGAGGTAGAGAGAGGACGGCAATTTGAACATTTTTTATAACGGTTCACAACATTGCTTAACTAATAATTAAAGGAAGTTGTTGATTCTTTTTGTTCAAATTGTTGATTTTAACATGCTACCAAATTTTACTCAAATTTCTTATTGTAAATGTTCGTATCTCTCAAGTTAATAACTTTATACCATACACATTTTTAAACACATTTTTTTTCAAGTAAATCGAAAGATGAAAAAATATATAGAGTATTCCATTTACAAAATACGATTATGTCATTACTGGAAGAGTAGTAGCGTTAAAATTATATTAAATACAAGAAAACATAGAAAATTAAAACAGAAAATTCACATGTCCGCGGAAAGTTACAAAAGTTACACATTAAAATGTTTGAATTCGATTATTTATGGTATATTTACTTAACAATGGATTTGTACGTGTTCATTGTTCTAAAAGAATCTGATATCTTTAGGTTACACTTAAAAAGTGAATTTGCTTTTCTTATCTTGAATTCCTTATAAATCGGATTTTTTTGTTACCTACGCAAGGTCGTTTAATGGTGTGTTTTCTGTCAAAGGTAACCAATTTCTGCAAAATGATTACTAAATAGGTGCACAATACTTTAAGTAAGATTACTACAATGTATTGACTTTAGTAGAATTTAAAAAATTCATTTAATTCAAACTTTCCAGGCAACATTCGTGGATATTTATTTTTTTAAATGTGGTTAAAGAATTGTATTTTACAAACTAGAATAAAAATAGCACAGTTAATAACTTCAGCGTCAGAGTCAAGTTAAAAATTTCATTGTTAAATAACTTTACAAAATAGATATTCGTGAAACGGAAGTTCTATTATAGTCATAAAGGTAAACAGTTATGAAACAATTTATTATTTTATAAAATTTTGCTGTTCAAATGGTTTAGTTTCCCTAAAAACTTTGCTTATTTAGGCATTTAGGCAGGTTGACGACCCTTGTAAACTATGTACGGCTAGTAAAATTAAAATAGGTAATGAAAGACTTAAGTAGGGATTCAGAAAGTTTCTGCTAATTTAAATTTGAACTTCGGCATATAGTAAAATTGTAAATTTTAAAATTTATGTTTTAATATTTACAACAAGTAATTGTATTAAAATGTTAGATTTTTGTGTTGGCGCTATATCAACTTTATAAAGACTTGTACTCTCAGTTCTTGTTCGGAACGTCTCTACTGGAACTGTTGTAACGACTACTAGTGAGCTCGTCAACTAATTCGAAAAGATAGACCTGAAAATAATTGGAATAAGAACGTCAATCTAATGTAGTTAATATTTCAATTGGTAAAGACTGGCGTATTCTCAAAATTGCTAGAATAAATTAATAACTGGGTAGTACGAGTATTATAAATGAATTTCATAACTTTTAAACAAGAATGTACCTCTAAGATCGTTTGAATTTAAATAACTTAGTACTCGTAAGAATTATTTACAGAAAAACATACTACAGAGTATCTTGCGGCGCGATGGTCATAGGTCATAGGTCATAGGTGAGAATTCCTTGCGTAATTTTAGGTTAAAGGTGCCTCTAACTCGATAGTTAATGGGTTACAGTTGATATTGTAATTATTATAGTTTAGGGATAAAATTAGTATAAGGAAATATTTTATTTTTAACATTTATAGTTAACACGAACATAATTACGCGAATTGTACAAAATGCCCTCCCACTGCTTCAATATATATTGTAGCTCTCCTTATGATTAAAGAGGTAGCTCCTTGAAGAAGAGCAATTGCAAGTATAATATTATCTCGAGTTTGAGATTTTTCGGAGTTCACTATGTTCTTCATGTGCCTCCAAAGGTAATAGCCGCAAGGCGTTAGGTCTAGTGATCTCGGTGTCCAACTAATTTGACCTTCTCTTCCAACTAACCGGTTGGGAAACCTTATCACGTTTCTACCAGAATGAGGCGGCGGGTACTCAAGCTGAAATTATGTGTTAGCTCTGAACAGAAGAGAAACCTCTTCGAACAATCCTGGCAGTTCATATTGTGAAAAATTTGAACAATCTCCAGATGTCAAATGTTACTGTATTACACATTGCCTATAATGTGGTTGTTAATGTAAAATCACACCAAATGTTAATCTAAAGGTGATGCACAAAATCAGTGTCCGTAATTTCACAAGGATTTGTAATTGCGCATGAATGTGAATTTTTACTATTTGTAATTCCGTCTCATCGGAAAAGATAATCTCACAACAAAGCTGTTGATATGCAATTACTCAACGACAAAATTCAACACGAGCTGTATAGTGTGCAAGCTGTAATTCTTGGACAGATCAAAAGTGATACGGATAGAAGCTAAAATTATGTAGTGATCTCTATACTACCATTCCTTCAATGCACATTACTATATACTTGACGGCGTGCTATTCTTCAAGCAAGGAACTTCCGACGATATTCTTCCGCTGTAGCTTTTGTATTCCCGTCACATTATCAATAACCAAAATGAATATGTGCATATTTTCATACGAATATGTTGCTGTTATTAAATTTACACAAAAAACGACAAACAAAACGAAGAGCAACTGCAATAAATTATTAAACTTATACAAAAGACGCCGACCAAGATGAAAAACAACTACAGTTATTAATCCAACATAAAAAAACACCATAATGAAATGGAACAATGGCAATTACTAAAACAATTTATTGTGAAACTATACTTTGTAAACCTAACAAAACAATAATACACTTATGCTTACGTGATTTGTGTATTATTAATCTAACACCATATATCGTGTGATAAATTTAATATCGCCCATATCTCTATCTATCGAGTTACGGACATTTATGTATAGCATATTTTTAAAATTACACAAGGAATACGCCATCAATCTTTGATCATCGTGTCGCGGGACATCCTATATATGACATTTCTATCTGCAAGTATACATTTTTAATTTGAAATAAATAAGTGATTCTTGTTGATTTTAATGTAATATACACGAAAAATTTGCAGAAGTATTCAAATGTTTTGTGTTTAGCGGGAAAATGTGTAGTTACTTTTCATAGTTCTAGTTATAAATTGGCACTTATATTTCTCTGTAGATGGCGGTCAAAAATAATTCATTATTAATGAATTAAATTCTAAAGTTAACAAAGTTTCGATAAATTATGCAACTAAAATGTAAATTAATATATAGTTTTGATACGACAAAAACGGACCTTATATTCGAATACATCGAAAATATGTCATTAGTTTTATTAAATTATGCATTATGTTTAGAAGAATGCTCGCATGAAATCTTATCCATCCCTATTCGACTTCGATGAAATTTAAATATACCTTAGACAATTAATTTCTAACATACAGCAGTTTTTTGGCTACTTATACGTTATTTAAACCCTTCTTACGTCGGTACTATACTGCCCATTTGCACATTCGTGTAGAAGCAGTAATTGCAATGAAACAAACACCAAAATATTTCCCTTCGTACCGAATCGCCAAAGAGTTTTTCCTATCTTCTATACTTTATTTTAAGGGCGAGAGCTAGCCCCAAGGCAAATTAAAATTCATACAAGTATCCCTAAACAAAAAATAATTTGTTTGAAAAAAGTATAGGAGACCTGGGGTAAGATGGCGATCTTAAATAAAAAAGAAATATTAAAAGACTATCAGATTCAGTGAGAATATCAACAAAAATATTATAAACAAAGAAATTTGTTTACTATGCATTAAACATATATGACACTGACAAAAATGAACTGTTTTTTAATAAACAATTAAAAAATCAAGAAGTGTAGTTTTAGTTATTTTACGTCATTCATGGATAATATGGCAAAGCTACTAGAATAAGATGACTAAACATAGATGTCACAATTAGAACTACCAAATACTTCAAAGTTCGAGCATTCCCCATGCCACAGTAGCGAATATGTCGAGTATTGAACTCATGCTGCGATGGGAAGATCCACGTATTGCTTTACACTGCCCGGCCATACTCTCTAGTAAGTTTGTCATTTCTTTGAGGCTGCTAGAACAGGTTCCAGCTGCTCGGGCCTTCAAATTCTTTTATAAAATTTGAAGCCCGATCGGTTATTTTATTCTTCAGATTGGAAGTTCCTTTTTACGTTCCTAAGTTTTTTCTAGTTTTCTTTTTTGTAATTAACAGGGGCGCTACTGATTATAGGCGCTGAATGCATTTTGCGAATGGTAACTCATCTCTGAGCTTTTGGTCGTATATTCCGTAAACTACGGAATACGGAAATGCGATAAAGGTAAATTATGCTTACTTGACAGCAATTTCCGTTTTCTTTATTGCAATAACTTCTGTGGATTTTGATGTAGTTTTCTCAAAAGTATCTACAAGCTCCAATTTTTTGCCAGAACACTTGCTTATCAGCATAAATAGGTTATCCCTCTTAATTTGTTTGTGGTTTAATTACAGGTTCTGATTTATATCTGTCTCGTTCCCGATGCTACATCAACTGTGATTAGAATGTTTGTTGTAAGTTCAATTTGTTTGCCTAGTTTAGTTGTTATAGCAGCTTAGAAACCTTCTACGGCATTTCATACTGTTGCAGATTTATAGTAGGTTTCTCTAAATAGAGGCCCTAAATTTCTATCAGCAACTGGAGTTTCAGGATGACTGACGAGAAGACAATCGCACATTTCACTATAGAGTTTCTTCAGAGGGCTAAAAAATGATACGTCGAGTGGCTCTAGACGATTATTTATATGAGGATGAAATTCTACAAAATTATGCTGTTTACTCTGCAAAATGAATTTCACGAAGCGGAATATGGGAACTATGATAGTCCACTAATATTAATATCGGGTTTCCAATACAGGGTTTCGTCTAGCATGTGAAGTGTCTAAAATTAGCTGTAACACTTTACGTAGTCACCCAGCTTATATTACACAATTAGATCTAGGAGTTCAACATTCAATAGTTCTGATTTCATCCTTTGGCGAGTAACACCAGAAATGGTGAACCATATGATCCAACAGCATACATAGCACATAATAAGGTAGTGTTGCCGCCTCTTTGGGCAGACACTATTTTGACTACTCTCCGTTATCCTTTTGGAATCATTACCTTTGTTAGCTTACTTGGCACAGTTGAGGGCCCAGATCAGTTTGCATTATAAATGCGATCGACTGAAAATAGATACTGTGAACTCACTTCTTAATGAAGATTCACTCTTTTTGACGGCAATTAAGATACTGAGGTTGTTTCTGAGTTTCTACGGCTTAGAGTGTTAGCAGTGATAAAATTTTTAAACCCATCGGTTCCAGCTAATCTATTTGTAGAATATTTGTTCAATTTGATTTTGTTCTGCAAATCGTAAATCTGATCTTTGAACTTTCACTGAAGTTAGTCCCAAGTCTCGATTGTTGCGTCCGGTTACGTATTCAACGAATTGTTCAGTTTTATGCTTATTAAATGTATTTTTGAATGTACCAACGTGCTCAGGTACGACCGGACTTATAGATCGGTATCTTATTTATCGGCTAAGCGTCACTTCAAGAATTCCATAGACTATAGCTAATGTTTTACAACTCGTCCCATTTTTTACGATTGTATTTACGTTTGTAATTTCTCGGTATTCTTCGAAGAAGTCCTAGCAATAATTTCATAAGGAATATGTATAATTGATACACAGAGTAAAGTAATACGAATCGTCATATTACTCCCTATGTATATTAAACAAACCTTTTAAACCTAAAATAAAATTGAAAGAAATACAAGTAAAACTAATATGTGTAATGTTATTACTAAATTTGTGTAATTGTACCATACAAACAGAACATATTCACTACTGACATCCAGACGAACTATAAAGCTTATGCAAGAATGATAAAGCGTATTACCATCAACACAAAAATATATTTAGATACTTTGCTCTTCGTTTAACTGACGAGGGAATGCAGTGAGGTAATATAATACTAGGTAATAGCCTTCAAATGCAGCTTAAGTGACAATTGGAAAATTTGCTTGTTAGTGAGATACTTGAGATTATTATTTTACATAAAAACATTTAAAGATATGCCCGACAAAGGATATTCTCAATTTTTGAAGTTTTCAATTGAAGTAATAATGATACATAAATTACGCGAAAAGCAATAAACTTTGTTTTTCAGTTTTGCTACTTATTCAGCTTCGGAAATACGTTAGCCTGAATTCAAACATTTAAGTTATCTGAGGTTTCGCTAGCGTTGTTGTCTTAATCATCCCGTTTTTATAAATTTAAATACATGTGATTTTAAATTTTAATAAAAGGCCATAATTTAAAAATATGATAGTTCAGAAATAATAGATTAACATTATAAATAAAATATAAAAATTTTAGTGTAGTTCTGAAAATAATGAAAACAAAATCACACGCACAAGCGAAAAAGGTATCCAGAATCGTAGTAATGAAATGTAGTGCAGTGGGTTAATCACTGCGAGAAACAGTGTACAGCGAAATTTGGGAAACTCGTTGAACAAAATTCAAATTCAAACTGCATGTAAGTTCTTGGTTTTCGTCTCTTCGGTGATAAAGTAATTAGGGGCGACTTTCTTTTGATATTTAGTTGCAAAAACATTTGTACACTATAAGCGCGTCTGAAATTCTTACGAATTGGTCATTCATTTGGAAACACCCGGTACATATATACACGTATTAATAATAAAATCCAATTGGTGAATTACCAGTATCAGTTTTATGCCAAAATAACAATGGTAAATTTGTAAATTGTATAATTTCAATTTATTAATAATTATTAGAATTCAATAATCACACGTTATATTTTATAAGACATAGGAGGATTTTTCTTAAAAATGTTGATTCAGCTATTCCCGTGTAAGAACTAACAAGTCTAAAAATAAGCGTTAACCTCTCTCGTCTTCCCCCCTTCAATTTCAAGGGAAAATACTTCGTTCACGAATAGTAGAGATCGGAGAGCTAAAAAGTTAAGATGCGTTTTAGTAGTGCATATTTAGGCGATAAAGAGAATATCCGAGACAGGGTGTCTGTTATCTTCAATTCCTTCGGGAAGTCAACGATCTTCAGATCAGCAAGTAAGTGGTTTATCCTTTATTTAAATTCCACCAATGTACACCCTTGTTAAGTAAACTCTGCTGGGGCGAATTAGTCGATCACGTATAGATTCAGAACAAGTTCGTTAATATCATAAATAAAAGACTAGCATTTTTTAAATTTTAACTGTTCATATTATTAAGTGCATTAGTGCAAATACTTTCTTGTTCAATTTAGTTTTTAGTCACGCAAGGGGCCCTTGATTTAAATATAGAAATTATTATTTCCATTATTCCCTTCCGGGGAGACATGTACATTGTTAATTGTAAGTCGCATTCTTCACTTTTCATTATATTCTATCTTTAAGCACAGTTATAATAATAATAACAAATTTTTATTGCCATAGGTATATATTTGTACATCTGCAGGGTCACATAATAACAAATAAAAATTAAATTACATAGCATATAAATATTAATTAGGTAACTACTTAATGCACAAAGTTTATCACGTATATAAAACTAAGAAAGGAAAAGAATAATTTAACCTACACTTCTATAATTTATTACACAAGTAATCACTTACGTTGTAATATGCTTTTTCTAGGAGGAATTTGTTTAATTTATATTTGTATGTATATATGTAGGTATAATAACCCATAGTGTCTTTCATGAACTAGTTAATTTTCAAGTGATCGCCATTTTAGATAGTTTGTCAGAATTTTACTTGATCAAAGAGGGTACCCAGCGGCGTGCATAAAAAATCTACCTTACTGCAAGTACACGTTAATATCATCTTCGATCTAAAGTTTGGAGATCGGTTACTTTATTTCACCGGCCTTTGTAACCACCGAATTTTGGACTATTATCGTTCCGTTATTGTTAAAAAAAAGTTACGACTATTTCACGAATTTTTGAACACCTACTTAAAACATCCGAATGCTAGCTTAATTAGAATCAACGCAGTTGTAGAACCCATCCCATACTCCACTATGGTGACCCGAGAAAGCCAACTAATTCAGGGAAATTTCTAATTGTAATAAGATCAGGGACGTAGGACCCAATTACGAACGCTATAATACTAAAACTAAATTAAGAAAAAGCATCTGTTTTGCGTCAGTTATATTAACAAAGTTCTAAGAATGCACAGAATACGTATATATATTTTATTTAATGAAATACTTTCAGAAAGATAGATATCCCCCAAAAGTAAAAACAAATTTTAGATACAATAAAACTACAAACTTTTTCTTTTATGAAAAAACTATGTGAGTGCAACAACCAATATGTAAGAATGCGTTTCTGAATTTGTATATAACATATAATTCAAGAGTGCAACAATTACATAAATTGTTGTAATTTCACGAATATCCTAGAGCTCTGTGCAATATGCAAAACAACCGAGCACATGCTTCGTTGCCAAATATTATTGTTACGAAATAACAACTTATAGAATAGTTTCCATTTAAGACATCTCATTACATTTCTTTAAGAGTTCACTATCTATATGCGTCTTTAAATATGAAAATTGCGCGTAAGCTACTTAGAAACACATAATAAGGGACAACGTACGACTACCTCTTACACATTATAGATTTACACGAATGTAATTTATATTTATTTGGGGAATAATAATGGCAACGATCATCGATTAAGTTAACTCTATGCGGGAAACGCTGCTTAACTCCAGCAATTTCTTTCAATAATTCTTTTTAATGAATATTCTCAGAGAAGCTGGCTGGTTTGCTTAAAAAAAATCTAACAATGAACAGCGTGACAAGTTTAAAGGATTTATTAGAACCGTTTTTGAAAATATCTCAAAGGACTTGGAAATAGCAAGTTTGTAGAGACAGTTCTGTTCATTCAATTTTGAGGGAATTCTCATTAGAGCGTGCCTCTAAAGCAACAAACCTTAACGTAAAGTTAAATTCTTCTACGGGCTCTTATTTTCGAGGCTTATTAACAATCGACACACACATACACAAGTATGCGCGCGCGTACGTTTGCGCAAAAATACACACATATACACGCATATGAGCATAGACATGCAGCACGCGCACCCGCACGCGCATACGTACATGTACATGCACACGCACACGCCTCGCCCACGCTCCATCACACACATATATGCGACGAGCACACGCACAAGCATGCATGCATGTATTCACGCACACAGGAACATACAGACAGACAGACGCCTAGAGAAACACATGCACAAACGGAGAAAAGGTCAATTTCTAAAACTATGATATTTGGACCCAAGGGGCCCGAAAAGATGTATTTCCCCTAAAATTTTGGCTTCGAAAATTTCGAAGGGAAACAGCACCTATTGTTTTATTTATACCTCATATAGCGTAAGACAAAGTAAAAAGGTGATCGCCCCAACAACGTACACAAAGAGATTTGCATAGGCACGGGGCTTGATCAGGTATAGAGTAAATTGAACAGTGGGGTATACCCACACATTATGCATATACACACGCATATGTAAACGCAAACGCACACGTATATGTACACGCACACGCACAACGCGTACGAGTAACCGAGCCCAAAATCATAAATATGGTTGTATAGGGTGCAACAAACCAAAAACTAATGAAACAGCTGCACATGCATTAAGTAGTGGCTACACTTTTGACTTTGACAGATTATTAATCCTTGGCGACTAAGTAAATTTAACGGAAGGATTAGATTTCTGAAAATGTTTTCATTAACCATAAAATATTAAACAATACTAATATAAAAATTAGTAATAGTTTTTTTTAATTTTTGAAAACCTTATTCAACGTTAACATTATATAACATCTAATCATTTTTAAAAGAACACTCTGATAATTATACACTCATTCTTATCCTTCTCACACTATAATTATAGTAGCATAGACCAATTTTGTTAGAGGCTTTTTAAAAATATGTTATGTTCCCTAAAAAGTTGTATTTTGCTCTTATCGTGTGTTTTTTTTTCTACTTATTAAAATTGTTGTCTAAAATCATATTGAACATGGCTCCTTCATTACTTAGAACGAAGTTAGGAGAATTAAGATATTCATGATCAATTATTGGTTTCGCTAATGTGAATTTTAGGATTATTAAGAATGTTTAAGTTTGTATATTTTATTCTCGATTTTTAAAAAAATTAAACAATTCTGTTTTCATTATTTCATTTGTTAATCATTTATTGATTATGTTAGGTTTTTTCTACTAGAACTTAAAAATTATAATAATTAGTTATCTGCATCTCCTTGTTTGTTTAACAAATTATTAAACCAATTTAACATTTTCCAACTAAACTACAGTAACAAATTCTTTTCCTCCTAGTTAATTAGGCCAATTAAGAATTCTTGTTCTACACCAATTAAAAGGAAAAAAAACGACAGAATATATGGTTAAATATTTCAATAATAATTTAAAAATTAGAAATCTTTATTTTTGTCCTAGAAATTTAAAAACCTGTAATAGATAATCTACCCTCATAACTATAATCGTCAACTAGCTGCCATTGTGAATGTTTGATAATAAATGAAGCTTTATAATTTAATAAAATTATCCATTTTTTACTTTTTTTTGCGCTGTTCAAGATAACAACTACCATTTTTCACTAAATATTGATTTCATCCAAAATCAATCAGCAATTAATGACTATTTTATACTTGTTCTGGAAGTAGAATTTAATAACCTTATGTTTACTAATTAATAAATATTTCTGATCCCATATTACTCGCTAGTCATTTACTACAAATTTGTGTTTTACTAAATAATATTAACAGAAGGATTAGAGCTATGCTAGTACATTATCTATCAACATCGAGAATATTTCCAATAACTAATTTTTAAATTTCATTATTTAGGTAAAATCAGTCGATAGCCGAAGTTTTTTACATTCATTTACAGTCCCTGAGGAAGTTTTAATGGTGAAACGAAACGTAATTGTTTCATAGATCATAATTTACTAAGCAGTTTTGTTCTTTGCTAATTATACATATTGTCCGCCAAATCTACAACTTTAATAATTCCATTTTGGGCATATATATATACAGCGTGTTTCACTTTTCAAGTTCACACCGATGTAGCTACCTTATTTTTTCTTAAATTTATTTTAAATTTTGGTCAACTAAACTACATTGGAAGAGAACTATATCTATAAGTTTTAAACGATTTTATTACAATCCACTAGCCAACTATGATCAAAAATATATGCGAAAAACCGAAAAGTCATAGTAGGCGTGGCTTTATCAAAAAAAGTTATTAAGAAAAGTTGTTCAGAATTGCAAAGATAGTCTAATTACAAATTTTCATAAAAAAAATTAAACTTTGTATTTTTCGGGAAAATAAAAACAAACATATTTATTAATTGTAGTCAAAATTTAAGCTAGACGTAGCATGGGTATAGCTAAGCAAATAAG
>JAHWXV010137880.1:0-18381 GCA_024586415.1 Phrixothrix hirtus
ATTATATATATATATATATATATATATATATATATATATATATAGTTACGCAGAACTTCCAATTTAGAGCATCAAAATAAAAGTAAAGGTAAATCTTGACAGAATACACCGAAATTGACTTCGGTAGATAATAAATAAATGCCACATAGCTTCTTTCTACAATAACTGCTATATGAGAGGTATTTCAAAAGGAAACAGGTAGATGTATATAATAATAACCCTTAAAAATCATTGTTAAGTAGTTCTATAGAAAACTAGAACTTCATGTATCTAGAATTATAATATTTCGTTCTTAAATAACACATTTTAAGTGTAGTAGTAAAAATTTAAAATTAATAGTACAGAAAATCCTCTTGTTACATTTATGTTACATTCTAAAACGTAAGATAATAATTTTCTTACAGCTAAAGGTGTTTTTAGGCGGTCTTATCAGTTTCAGTTTGAGTTGGCATTTCAGTTAAACTGATGTGTAAACATAAAATCGGAACCGTTCAACTGATACTGAAACTTAAATGTGGTTCAATGGAAATACCATCAGTTATCGTATCAGTTGCATGTTTAACTGCTGTGTAAGCATGTTTATCGGTTCATACTTCAGTTACAGCGAAACAGTATACAATTGCACGTGGTTTTAAATGTTTTTATTCTTGGTGATGGCCAAAAATCGGGACTTTATTACAGAATTTATCGAAATATACGGTGGGCTTCCATGTCTGTAGAAAAAAGATGACCCACAGTATTACAATACTATTAAAAGGGAGTCTTCTCATAATGCATTATAACAAAAATGTAAGAAATATGACTAACGCTACGAAAAATACTGTTACGAGTAAAATAAATATTTTCCTGTCAGCATATAATAAAGAACGTAAAAAAGTGAAGGAGTCATATAAGAGTGGAACAGGAGCGGCTGACATATACTGTTCGTCAATATGGTATTACGATCTACTATTATTTCTGAATGATCAAGAAGAAACATAAATACTATGGAGATGAAAGCTTGATAAGTACTAATAAAAATAATTCATTCTGTAAAATGTACCTTATTATATTAACATATAATACTACACTCTATTATTCAATTACATAGAGCGTTCTAACTACATCATCCTGCCAATCTACTGCGCCTTCGTTTTTGAAATAATTCACACAGTTATCTCTGAGAGCTTCTACGAATATACTAGCGCTTCTAGTGTTTCCCACATGTAAATCAACCAAACCATCTGCAGTAATAGTTAGATCTGTTTCCAATTCTTTCAGTTCAGAAATGTACGTAACTTGGACCTTTCTGCGCAAAAAATTATACAAGTAGTAGCATGGAATAACAACAAGATTCGAGATTATACCAAATGTATGCCCAACAGTGCGCCTAGCTCTTGACTATCTGTAATTAAAAATCACGCGTGCATAGTTTAGCTGCCTTTTATTAAACGACTTCAAGAAGTTGTAGCATGGGGCAAGTGCTTGATCGTCCACAAATACGTATGAAAGTGTTCTGTCACTACTTAGTGAACTAGATTTAGGAAGTAATTTCAGTTTATCTTCAACTAACTTTTGATAAAATTCAGTATTACTAATTACTCCGCCGTCAGAAGTACTGCCATTCATTGCTACATCACACATGATAAATTCGTACCTATGGTCGATTACGGCCATTAAAACAATACTATAAAACTTCTTATAATTCCAATAAATGGAACCACTTCCTGTTGGTGGAATGATTCGCACATGTTTCCCATCGACAATTTGGAAATTACCATTTCACTTGAAAACCGTCTGCAATGCTTTTGCACCATTTTCATTTTATGGTATCTGCAAAAGAATATTCATATTGGTTTGATGGTATTATTTCAGGGTGATATACCTTCGGAGACGGATCGTAGTTAAAATATGGAACAGAGCACGGTGAAGTCGCCAGAACAAGAACAGACATATACACTTGTATCCATTTCCAGTAATGGCAGCAAATGGAGGAGATATTGTCACGAGGAGCTTCAATACGAGTTATTAGCCGAGCGATTGCAAAAACCTCAGGAGCTGCCTGAGGTGTTAACACCTGGGTGTCATATTATGGACTACTACAATAACTACCCATCGTTTAGTCTTTGTGTGGTAGCAGTCATTAATAGTTTTAATACTAACTATGTACACTAATTAATACAAGAAATAGTATAATTAATTTTTTCTTATCTTTATATAACCTTTGAGCACTTTGACAATAGCTTTGCAAATTTCAGGTATTATATCACTTAGAGCAGGTGTTGATATAGCGACAGAGAACCTGAGACTTTGGTAAGTACACCTAGTGGACATAATCGTAAAGTGTCAGTTAATTGTTCATATAATGATATAGACATCCTCACATTGGTGTCTTGTTTCTGTACAAATAGAATAACTAACTCCACTAACTCAAAGTAGGTCGCTTCATACATTCTTAAATAATTTGGCCAATCACTTGGCTCAAAATGCAGTTCGTTTAATAAATTCACATGGAATAGTGATGCCCGTTTAAGATACGAATCTTCGCTCAATTTGGATCTTCTTTTCCTGGGTTCCTTTGGTTTTCGATTAACGCCAGGACTGTAGCAATAATAACCATTATCCATTGCTGTTTACTTCACTGCTACCCAACGGTAACTGAAGACTGAATTGACCGTGTAAATACGACCTATACCTTCAACTGAAGTGACGTCAACTGAAACTGAAACTGAACAGATAACTGATCGGACCGTCTAAAAGCACCTTAAAGCGTACAACAAGTTGGTTTTTAATGCGAACATATCTATGTAGTAAACTAAAATCGATTGTATAGAAAAAAATTGAAACTTAAAGCACCATGAATGAATTATAATATTATATAATAGACCGTTTTAAAAAGAATGAATTCAAGTACACATAGATCTTAAAACTATTGTGCATGTGTTTATGTTAAATTTAAGCATTGGCAAATGAATTATTTGGTACTAAAGAAAAGATTTTAAATCTACTATTAAATTCCAAATCAAATGATACAGAAAAATCTCTTGATTCAGTATTTTATTTCAATAGCAAGCTAGTTTTAACATGAATATATCTATAAAAATAAGAAGTTAAATTGCCGTAAATTGAGTATACTGCGCATACTCAAGATTTAACCATTTATTACACCTAAGACGATTTAAGTTGTTATTAAAGAAAGAGAATATTTATTTTCAATGGACAGCAAATTCTGAACATTTGTATTAACAATTACACATACGGAAAATAAAGATTTATAATATTTTAACATTGAAAGTTAAATAATTTATTGACTAGAGAATATAACGAATGATTGGAGAGAGATAGTGGAGTTAATGTTACATTTCATTCGCTATTATGAGAGCAAGTAAATAATGTCTCTAATTATTTATCTTTACAGATCAGAATCATATACAATATTAAATCGTGTAATAAACGCTATTAAGTGATTGGTTAAAGCCATTTCGTTGAAACTCGTTGGATATCGGTGTCATATAAAATGAATTGAATTGAAATGGAATTAAGTGCTTGTAATTAATTGAATAAAATGTTCGGTATATGTTTCAACTATTCCAAAAATTAAGTGATAGTTATAAATTAATAAGATATCTGTTACATGTTTATTAATTAAATAGAATATTGTGAAGTTAGACTCTGTTATTTAACGTGGCAGTTATCGGTTATATATTTATTATCCATGAGTGAATAAATGTTCCATTAAAGGTGAAATAATTTTATTACCAAGAAATATAAATATAGAAGCCGTGTTTCAAACAATTAAATACGTTAGCTTTCAGAAGGAGTTAATTAAGCTACCTGAATTAATAGTAAACAATCAATATAAAATTCTGCGATTAAAAGCTGTAGCAACTAATAAAAATGGTCGACGTATAATAGCAGAACTAAAAACTAATGTTGTCTTCTTACAAGCTAGAGTTTTAGCAACATTAAATTATGAGTTAACTGAAAATTTTAATAAGGATGTTAGTGAAGATCAAAAGAAGGCTGCCTTAATATTTAGAGGTATTAAACCCATAAAGAATACACCCAATTCAATGCATAATGTAACAATTCAGCAATATGATGATAATAATCAAGATTCAGAATAACAATTCTATGTTTTGATGTGTTAATATTAAAAACTGAAATCCTCTCTAGTTGTACGTGAACAAGAATTAAGATTCAGGATAGCAAGTCTATTGTTTCCTGTTAAATATTGAAGGCAGGAGTGAGGTATGTAGTTTTAAAATTTATAGATTTAAATACACGATTGTATCGTTATTATTATTTCATTTACTAGTAATAATTACCATTACAGATATCACTGTTATACAGGTTTAAACGTACAATTGAAATTATTATCATTCCGTTTTTCAAGATGAAATATTAATAACAGTAGAAAAAATGTTTCGTAGTAAATTTTCTATAGAATATCATTATGAAATTTATTAGATAACTGTTAGTTGTTCGGTATTAAGATTATTAAACAATCTCTTGTCTACTATTTAAAACTATTCGCTTGAAATAAGATTTATTGCAAAACATCCAATAGAAGTGATTATGGTCATATAAATGAACTGTATTATAACTTAAAGAGTCAATGCTATGAATGAACCTTAAAAAGTAAGCACTTGCTAGATAAAATTAAAAACATTTATGCCATAGTAAAAACGAAATATGAAAAAAGTTGTAAAAATGAAAAAAGGATTTACTATAACTTCTAAATCTAGATATTATAGAGAAATGGAATTACAAAGAACTAAATTCTCGAAGCATACGATAAATATGATTAGTTTACTAATCAGGGTATTGAGTAAAATTAAAAACGATTTACTAAGGGTAACTGTTGTGGAAAGATAACATCTAGAATCCATGTTATGTGCACTACAAAAATATAAGGTATTGTTTGATCAAGTACGAGTAAACAGTAAATTTTAAATTTTTAAAAAGATAGCATTGGGACGTCATTCAAAACTTCTAGATTAAAACATGAGAATCAAGTATCTCAAGTACTTAAGAATTGTTCAGATAAAGTAAAATGGAACATTTATGCCGCATCATTCCCCAAACGTATTAGACGCTCTAATGTAATAAACTTAAAAGATATGGATGTAGATGGCTCTCTATATGATTGTTTCATTCTTTTTCAACGTAGAATGGTAAATATAATTAGAAAGAGAAGAATGATACATGAATGATCTCATGTATTTAAGATAAATACCGAATTATCAGCTGTAACAACATGTGAAATTTTAAAAGAAGCATTTACTTTTACAACCAAAAAATGAGAGACTGTTAGCCGCCCATTTAGATAAAGAAACGTTGAAGAAATGGTTCAAATTAAATGTTGAGGATTGTATACTACAACGTCTAGATACATTTCAAGAACGAGATAGAGGATGGGCGTTACTTTCAATTTCAGTATTACGTACTAATATAAATCAATGTACACATCTAAACGGAGGAACGTTTTTAGATCTTCTTTGTGAGATTAAACTACAAAAACGTGTATTTGCACTACAATTTCGAAATCGAAAATTTTGGACGAAAACAATACTTTCTCTAAACTATATTTCATATAGGTAAGAGAAAGTAAAAGGCATGTGTAAATATGAGAAATCAGAATAACTGCTGTTTGTCTTGGGCTATAGATTCGGCTCTATTTCCAGCAACCACAAATTGTAATTCTGTTTCGTCTTGTCCACACTATAAAAGAGTATTAAGATTGCAATTTAAAACATGAACTTGCTGTAGTAAACTTATATAACAACAATCAAATTCAATTGATTCGTTGCAAGCAACTGGTTCAAATTTAATTAAACGACTCTTCCGCTTATAGACGCGTTTTATGGCATCTTAAGATAGATTGACATATCCGAAAACGTAAAAGTATCCTCATATAAAATAAAAATCGCCATTATAAAAACTGATGCAGTTTCGCTCGTTTTAATATTATTAATATTTAAGTTTAAATAGATAATGCAAAAAGAATTTAGGAATTCGCGGAGTGCAGAAAATAAAATAATTGTAAATCCAGTAGCTTGCCTAATTAGAATTAGACAAACTACAATTAATCTATTTAGTTAAAATAAGTTAAGTAATTGTATGTATCAAATAAGACGTTGCCATTTTAAATGTTAACATGTTACAAGAAGTTATCGTAACGCGTAAGAATAAAATAGCAAATAAGTTATGCTAGTGGAATAAAGATACCGCGTCCTAAGTTAGTATATCAAGCGCGACGCAAGAACGCTTAGGGGATTTGAAATCCTACCACGAAGCCGTAGGAACTGTGAATCCAACCGCGGAGCCGTAAGGTCTTCGATTCTGACCGTGAAGCCGGAGACTTCAATTGCGAAGCCGGCGTACTTCGAATCCAGCCGCGAAGCCGTAAACATTAAGTTGCACGCCTATGGTGGAGCTCTCCAATGAATCAACCTTTGATTTAAAATATATAACCGAGCCCACAAACCTAGTTTACGCTTGGAAGCTTGTCGATCTTACCGCTGTCGTCAACTTTGCCTTGTTGCTTGGGCAATGGGCGTCGTCACCGAGGGTTAGTCATGATCCTTCCGTTAAACAGTTTCTTGTGCGATAAGGTAACTGAAGTACCCTGAAAATCACCATCATACATTGTGCGAGGCCCTCCTTATTTGTGTCGCCGTAGTTGAACGTACAACTCGGGGGAGGAATCAGAGAGACCCGCATAAAGATCTCGTAAACGCCGCCTTTCGTTGCTCGTTCAACGAAAGCTAGTGTTACGAAACATTCAGGTAAAAGGTATATGTTACAGGAGCACATAAATCCCTGTTGGTCGATTATAAAGTTCGTTTGTATACAGATGTAAAAAACATTGATATAAGACCCGTTCTGAGACAACTTCTAAAAGCATGCTAGCATTTGTTTAAAGCCTGTAGAAATTAATTACCGTTTATTGAAAGACTTTTTATGAGAAGTGCTAATTAATTAATTTCATTAATACTAAAATTAACACTAGCCGAAACAAACCGATTGCCGTCAACAATCATTATATACATTCATTGTTTGAGCTTTACGAATTAAAATTCAATACTTAATTGTCACTGTTGTAGATGCAAAAGAACAGTTAAACAATCATACCATTTAGTTCACTTTGTACATATTTGTTTTAGTCTTAGATGTCCATACAACACTTGCATAATTATTTTGAACTTTTCATTATTATTTTATTCATAATTTTAATTTTTAGTTAATCTTTCAGCTATTTTAGTTTATAATATATGACTTATGAAAGTGTATTGCCTTATTATTTCTAAACCAATCTAGCTAGGTGCGGACAACGAAGTCCACCTTCGTAAGAGTCCTGTAAAGAAAGAATCCAGCCTCACAACCACTACTTGGAAAACCAAAATATAAATAATATTTCTCCGCTACGTAATTAAAGAAAACCGTAACGTCACAGTCGTGCATGGCAAGAATTTGAAATAACAAATTCAACAGAATGCTGTTTACTTTATATGAAATGTGATGTAATAGTTTTAGTTTCAATTTTTGAAAATTTTAGAGATATTTCTTACAATCCTATATCCTTCCTGTTATTTAACTATTCCGTTGTTTTCTCCAAATGCTGCTCTAAAGTATACAAAAGTTAAACTGGATCTATTAAATGATATTGACACTTTTTGAAAATGCAATTAGGGATGCTATTAGTGAATGTGTAAAGAGATACAGTGAAGCAAACAATTATTATATGAAAGACTTTGATTCTGAAAAACCGACCATGTTTTTAGGTTAGCTTGATATAAGTAATATTTATGATAATATAGTGTGTTATTCTCTACCTGTTGGAGTTTTTAAATCATTTACTCAAGATAAAATTGCTAACATAAACATAATGCGATATAGACTACATGCTTGAAGTAGACATGAAATGTCCGAAAGAATTGCATTTATTACGCATTACTTCCATATTATTGCGAGCATCGTCAATCACCATAAGGAGGAAGGTATTCAAAGCTGCTTCTAACACTTTATCCTAAAGAAAAGCATATAATTCATTATGTTAATTTGAAAAAAGTTCTAGAAGCTGATTTAAAGTTAACTAAAATATATAGAGCCATCATATTTGAACAATCGACTTAGCTTAAGAAATATATTGATTTAAGTACACCCTTAAGAGTCACTGCAACTAATGTCATTGAACAATATCATTGTAAACTGATGATAAATTCAGTATATGGAAAAACAATGAAATTGTGATGCGAAATTGGTAACAAACTGGAGAGGGAGATACGGAGAAGCTCATTATACTTCATTACTTATATATCGTATTTGTAGAATTGTTGATGAAAATTTACTAGCAATCGAATTAAACAGAAATGGAAATACTTTTTAATCGTCCTCTTCATATTGGGCCATCAATCATAGATTTATCTAAAACTCTCGTAGACGATCTCCATCATAATTTTATATTAAAGGCCTTTCCTTTCGGAAAAGCTCCCTTATGCTATACGGGTACAGATTCTCTAGTTTGCCAATAGAATATCAGGATATGTATACGTTCGTTAAAGAAAATTTAGAAAGGTTTGATACACCTAATTATGCCGTTGGTAATCCATATGGCATTCCATTAGTTAATAAGAAAATGTTGGAGTAAAATGAGAGACAAACGTGCTGGTCAAATATTTTTAAAATTTGTTGGTTTAAAAAGCAAGACGTACAGCAGGCAAGTAGAAGGATGTAATGAATCAATTAAAAAAGTTAAGGGAATTTGCTAATGCAGTAAATAATGAAATAACTTTTAACGATTATTTCAATTGTCTTCAAAATCATGTTCAAATAATTAAAGAACAATATACTTTGAGATCCTTGAATCACTTCATTTACACTGCTAAACTGTCACGCTACTCTGGTACTTTGTACCGGTTAGAGAGATTGACGTAAAGTATTTGGTGTCAAGTTGACTTTGTTAGCTTGACTGGCTCAGCAATTTTAGCTCATAGTGCATGAAACGTCTCAAGGGGTTCAATATTTCATTTATAATGCTCTGACTTAGGTTACCATCACTATTATACGGTTTTTCACCAGTCTAAATTATGAATCATTACGATTCAATGATACGATTTATATTTTAAACCTGTATATTTTTATTTAAAATACTGTATTCGGTATTAAGATTCGAATTATATCTTTAATAAAAGTATGGTTCTTTGTATATATGTATTTTAAATGCATTGTTTACTCTGTACAGTTCTTATATGCTATAATATGTACAATTTTATGGTTCTATATCATCAAGCTTGTCATGTTTATCATGATCTATAATAAATCTCTGCTATAAGGTGTTATCCTAAAGTTTCAGGTTATATTTGTTTACATGCATAATTTGTTTGAGTGTTGCAGTGTGTCTGTGAATCAGTAATTTAGGTAATGGGATAATGTCAAGGAATTCTCTATTTGTTATGCCTTTTATAGGATACGAAGCATTAATTCAAATGGAAGTCATCCAAGATGCTTATCTACTCCGTATCATTATGTGGCTATATACACAACAGCGGAAGCGTCCTTTTGCTGTATATACAATCATCTCAGAGGCCTCTAGTAAGCGAGCCTTGCAATACTAATGATAACTCATTAATTCTTGTATCTGTATACTGTTGAATGTAATACCATTATCAATGTGTTTAATAATATGCAATTTGAGCTTTTCAATGTTGTATTCACAAGACTTTGTTATGTCTGCACACAACTTATTCTCCTTTCGAGTTATTAATTTCAATTTATTAATCCCTACAGTCTTGATTTAATTTCCTATATCCATCTTGATGGATTTGTGTAGAGTAATAATCAAATTATCAGTATGTGCTGTTAACATATTCTTCAGATTACTTATTGCATCATCCAATTGGTTTTGTTTTACAGCCAGCGTTTCATTTGTCTAAGCTATACTAAAGTCACTGTATATATTCAATTAATCATTAAAATGCCGCTTTAGCTTTTTTTTATTATCAATTATTGAATTAGCAAATTATTAATAGGAACTTTGAATCGCTTGAGTAAGGGTGGTATTTACATTTGTTATTTTTCAACGTTAGCTAAAATTCTATTTTGTAAATCGAAATTACCATCTTTAGTTAGTTTGTATACAACACCCGGTTCACCTTTTAGGGATATTCTAATTACACCATTATTCAAAATCCTACCGAAGTAATAAATCTCTATTTTGAAACTGATCAAGAAATTAGAATTAGATTTCTTTTAAATTCAGCGATAATGTTACTGATAACTGTTTAAAAAAGATTCACAATGAACTAAAGAAATGTTAAATATTATATGAAATTCAATAAGATAGTTTTCATATTATTTGTAACATATACAATAATATAACATTGTATTGACTTAGTCTTTCACAAACTATTACATTATGAACGTAAAATATAAATTTAGTTTGAAAAGTATCAAGTTTACATTTTGTTATTTGTTCGATCTTATTTTCAGTAAATACTACAGAATTATGTTCATTACAACATCTAGGAGGCAATACTAACAATAAAGATATATATACATAACATCATGCCAATTTGCTGACAGAAGATCTTAGAATGCATGTTCTGATGTAAGATAACATTTCTAATTACGTTAAATCTCCTATTTCATAATGAACTCTATTATTAAAAGTAAATAATTCGTTAATTTCATGTTCGATAAACTTGAGCATAATTTCATTACTGTCTTACAACCTTTATATAAGCAAAATTTCTGTTGCACTTGAAACCAAAGTTATATCAGGTATCATTACCGAAAACATGTATTCTGAAGCAACTTGTTCACTATCGCCATTTCCTGCTAGCGTTGATATTTCAGTCTTGTTTACTAATATTTTTGCTTTGATTAGTATTTCTCAAGCTATCATGGATAACCAACAATTCTTAGTTAACAGGTTTATTTGTTATTTATAGTCATGATTTACATGTTCCAATAGAACTATTGTAATTAAATCAAAACTAATACCTAATCTTATTTCAATAAAGTTTCGCTGATTATAATTATTTGTATAAGCACTTGACTGATGCCGAACACAATGTAAAAGATTCTTAATTTGTTGTGAACATAATAGTTCCCTATTAATGTAATCATAACATAAATTACCGGTATTCTCATTATTCACAAAATTTATGTTCATATTCTTATCCACTTTGGTAATATCACTAACATCCTGCATTGTTGATGTAAGTGAAGCAGCAGAAGAGGAAATATTCTCATAATCGTTTTCAGTTCTGTCTTCAAAATAATGGATGTTAAATATTTCATAAGTTAAAGAAAGTTAGCCATTTATAAGGCATGTATTAATTTTAGGATAAAACTGAAGTTATGTCCGAATTGATTTAACGTTCACTTGTGACTGGCAACATTCTTGTTTCTTTCTGTTATATTCTCACGGTGACTAACCAACTAACTAACTATGGTATGAGGAAAATAACAAAAAAGCTAACAAACTTCGTTCTTAAATCGCATGCAAGTGGCGTATTCAATACAAAGTATAGCTCGAGGGGTAAGAGATTAATATATATACAGAAAGTTCTCGTTAGCACAAAATTGAATGTTTTCACTTCAATTCTTAAATTTTACGGCTTAAAAATGATTTTAAATAGATACTTTATTTCTATATCCAAGTTTACTTTTACAGTTTAAAATATTTAGTGAAATAAATCAAATACTTTATAAAGTATATTCAGATTCTATTTCGTAACTTCAACTTTCGATTTAAAATATTCTAAATTAAATGGTTTTGCGTTCGAACTCCGTTTGCAGTTTCTAATCCATTTAAAAACTACTGCTAGATTATTTTAAAGAATATTCTAAGTTATATATAAGCAATAAAACAGATTACTTATACTTTCCCAAAATTGCTAAACTTAGATCTTAAAATTTTTTAAAGTACTAGCTAACCTTAAGCCTTTCTTCCTTTCATTATAGTAATAACTATATACACTAATTACCGTATTGCAATAATAACTATATACGCTAATTACTGTATAACACCAGTTTGAAATCAAACATCTATTTCACGAACAAACATGACAAGAGATTTTCTTTCTAATTCTGTTTGAATTAACTTAAATAAAGCTTTCTTATTTCTTTCCCAAGGTTAAACTTAAAATCTTAACATTTTTCAGTCCTAGCTAATCTTAATACTTTCTTTCTTCCATTCTTTCATTACTGTAATAACTATATACAATAATTGTATAACAGCAATACCTGTAATAACAAGTTTCTTTTCTAACTTCATTTTACTTATCCTCAATTATCACCCGAGCGATTTTGTACTCTATTTCCATTTTATTATTCAATTGTCGTCCCGCTATGTTGTATTCCATTTCTAAATACTCAATTGTCAGCGCGCCATTTTGTACCTTCATATCATACAAACAAAGCAATCCCACTCACTTGCTATTATATACTCTTTGCCATTAACAAGCGCCATTTCCTATTTTGACCACGCCTACTTACATATTGAAGCTGAGATACTCCGTTTCCTATTACTCAAAATTTATCTCTGTCATACAACGGATTCCCCGCTCTTCGAGCTCACTAACCAAAACTCAGAAAATTCGGTAATTAAACCATGCCTACCATTTATTCCTAACCCGTACCCACATATTCCCATTCTATATATCTCACTCATCCTCCTATTACTTTATATTAATACGCGCTAAAAGGAAACTCTGGTTGGAGTGGTGAAAAGCATTCTTATCCCTCATGTTAGTCCTATCCTCACTCCCTCACCTACAAACTATCTAGAACGTCAGTTGCTTAACTACTGACATTGAGTTTAATTTATAGTGAATTAGATTTTCTAATATATCTGTTTTACGCAAAACACTTTTGATATTATCAACTCAAACTGTAATTTGTATAATGCAAATTTCCGTAACAACAAAGCGGATTATATGCACTTGAATCAGTTTTGGCAATATTTGCAAAAGACAATAGATCTTGAGAGTACCTCTTAGTATTAAACTTAACTAATGTTCTGTATGTGAATTGTAGTTTACATTTGTACGAGTTATTTCTATAGCCACTCGCGTTTTTGAGCTTCAAAGATTACCCGCTGTTAGCGGCAATGGTTAGGTAATTTGTTCAACTAACTTTATTTTTGATGTCCTGCGTTGTTTAGGATATTCCTTCGTTCAGTTCACACATAATATAATTTTGATTTTTAATCGTGGGCTGCTTTAGTTCGTAGAATTCTCTTATATGTAACTTAGTTATATACTACAAGTTGTTTATCGTTTTACGAGACCAAATTGCTCTACTGCTTGAGCTGCAAATAAGATCATTTGTTGTTGTTGCTACCAATTTTATAATTTTCATTGTATTTCCCCTTCAATTGGATTCTATTGTTATACTTTCAGCGATAACCAATCACATTTAAATTTATTTCGCTATAGTTTATTTCTCACGGTAAAACTTTGCTGTTTTGTCCGTGAGAATTAGTATTATTAGATGTTTAAATTTCCGATTATTAACTATTATAAGTCCAGTTTAACAAATCGCTGGAGCCCTTCAGTTAAATTGTAGTCTTTTATGATTTTAGGTGTTTTTGTTTGCATATCAGTTACTGCAATTGTGAATTTTCTTAAAAATTATTTGGCGTCAGTAATTCATTTTTACTTAGAATGTTTATTATCGTATTTAATGTGCAATTTCTTGATTTCTACTTAACTAATTATATTTTTATCATTACGAATGTCATATTTGACAATTATAATTTTGAACTAAGCTGAGACTTAACCTAAAGTTATGAATTATGTTTTAACGATTCAGTGTGGTTAAACTTTTATAATTTTTACCTTCGATCGTATAATATTATATTGCTATACAAGGTCGATGAGTGCCTTATAACAGGTTAAAAAAATGTTAAAAAGACAGGGCTCGAATGGTCGAGTTTTATTAATTTTCAAGACCTATTGTACTAAGGTACTTAGTGTATCTTACACTAATTTTTGCGCTAACAGTGACAATCAACCAACTACGACAAATTGGTATCAAACCTTTACTCTATTGCATTACAATACTAGTACCGTTATGAACAATAATGTACTTATAATCGTGGTGTTACTATGGCAATCATAACAATTTAAGAAATATATCAGAACGTGACAACCAATACAGCCGGCAGCGATACAAAAATTGGTCGGTAGCGCAAAATAGTATATTACAATACAAGATGGGCAAATGCCTCAATAAATAGGTCGAGAAAAACTTAGAAAAACGATACCCGAACACATCAGGGTGTTGCTAATCTTTAATACCTGTTGTAATAAGGTAATTAACGATCGAGAATCGTATACTAGTTTTTGCGCTACCGACAACTATCAACCAACTGCGAAAATTTGATATCAAACCCTTACTTCGTATCATATCAGAACTAGAACCATTATACACTATAACGGACTTGTTGTAAAGCACGACTGTAGCGCTATTATAGTAATCACAGCAGTTTGGAAAATATATTGGGATGTGACAATCAACATAGCTTGTAAGTGTATAAAAATAGGCCAATAGCGCAAAAATTTAATTAGGTTTAGTTCAAATCGAAGAATAAAGTGTTCACTTTTCGGCTAAGTTCGTAGTACAGTAATTCGAGGTATTTTAATGTTGCATTGGTACGTACGTGTATAACTAGTACTTGCGACTGACAAACAGTAGGTGTTTTACGTTTACTATTTATTAGATTGAAATTGTTATTTATGTAATAAACAAAGCTCGTAACACCGATATTTGCAAGGAATCGAGACTGCAATGTACACAATGCATCCTGAAGTGCATATTAGATTTTTTTAACTTTCACTAACGTAAAGGATTTTTGCTTTCCGACGTTTATTTATTTTTGACGTTTAAAAATATTGCCAAGTAGCATAGACTCCTTACGTACCTAAGCACATAGATGGGAAATTTATGTACAGCAATTAAACTTTTTGGTAGAAAGGTGAGGTTTATACAAATAATCATAATATCCTACTTACGTTATCGTTAGTGGAAGAAATATTATATACCAGCTCAGTATGTGTTCACTTTACAAATCGATTTTTGATCGTGGACATACAGTGGACTTCGGTTATAACGTACCCTTTAGGGGCCAAGAAATCGGTACTCTATAACCGAAGGTACGCTATAAAAAGTATATAATGTAAAATGAAAATTTTTATTTGGTTCGGGTATAAGTTTGAATAAACTAGAAAAAGAACTAAATTAAGAATACATTTAAAAGGAAGCTTACAAACCAGTGATTCTAGACCCAACATTACATATAAGATATGCATAGGTACATACATATTATATCAAAATGAGGCCTAAAAATATTATTTACTAGTAAAAAAATTTGTTATCTTTGTTTGTTTATGTGCTTTTTTCAAAATCATACATTCGACGTAGTTCTCAATCTTCAAGGAGGCTTGCAAAATATCATCGGACACATTATCAGTAGATTGGAGGAACCTTGTAACAGTCTTAGTAGCAAAAGGAGCCTCAGAATAGCTTGACATTGGATATTCATCATGTTGGACGTCATTGTCACTTTCGGCATCAGAACTGTGAGGATCCATGTAATGGTTCTGTGTAACTTTTCAACAATAATATCATTATCCGTTAACGGCTCCGATGTTACTAAATTATCATCGACTGTCGGAAAATTATTCCACTCGGGAGGATACATTTCTGCATTAGTTAGATCTTGTTCGTGACTGCATACCCCAATCACTAAAGGGAACCTCCCAGTCATTATTGTCGACAGGGTCTTCATGATTATCTTTGTATTTCCCTAATCATTTGACCAAAGGCAATTCATCGTCTGTATCAAATTCGTAGATCGATTAATATGTCAGCCCAGCATGTCGAAAACAGTTTTTATTAGTTGTCGACAAAACTTCGTTTCGGGATTGCGCAATTAATTTCACTGAGTCTAAAATCGTTATGTTGAAACTTCGTTCCAGGATTGCGCAATTAATTTCGCTGAGTCTAAAATCGTTATGTTGAAAGGTTTTTATTGTCCAATAATTTGATCAGGCGAAACAGAAAATGTCTATGATAGTATGCCTTAAGGCAATTTATTTCTTGATCCATTGGTTGCAAGACTGAAGTGCAATTTGGTGACAAAAATACTAATCCACACATTTGTAAGATTTGCGCTTTTTGAATGTGCTGCACAGTTATCGACCAGAAGCAATATTTATCTATTTTGACGTCTTAATTTTTTATCCCAAACCTTTAAATAATTTTCAAAAATTGCTGAAGTCATCCATGCGCGCTTGCTTGATTTATAAATGACAGGTATATATTTCACATTTTTCATGCATCTCAGCCGTTCATGTTTACCAATAACAAAATTCAAACGCATTTTCCACTACCCGTCATATTTGTACACCCCGAAATAGTGCATCTCAACTTAGATTGCTTCTCTTCCATACACTTTTCACCCCTAAATTTAAGGGTTCGACCTGTAGTCATCTTAAAAAATAGTCCCGCCTCGTCACCATTAAAAATATCGGCACAGCTGTAATTTTTTGAAATAGTGGGCCACTTGCCTTCTAGCCAGCTCAATACAACTTCTTTGTTCACATTGCCTGCTTAACCAGACAGTTTTCTATTGTTTATGTTATGACGAACTGTAAAACGTTCGCGCTAACCTGTCGAATATTTAAAATCGTCACGATGCAATTCTCTGGCTAAATATTCCGCTTTTGCTTTCAGCACTGTGCCACTTATTGGAATATTTTCGGACCTTCTTATGTCATACTAACTTTTCTAATCTTGTGTGATTTATTGTCACTTGTTTGTTTAATTTTATTCCGATTCTTTCAAATGGTAGAAATTGTTGTCTTTGCAATCTTTTTTCTTCGAGCAACTTCGGCTTTGCTGACGCCATCCTCAATACTTTGAATAATCTCAATCTTCTCTTTAATTGTAATAGACTTTCGCTGAGTCAAAGTTTTAACTCGATCCGCCATTTTAACGAAAAAAGAAACTACATAACCAAGCACTAATTGCAATAAAACGATCAAATTAAAACTGCCGTCTAAGCTAGGTCCGTTCAGTAGAAAATCTTCTTGTGAATTACTAGGAATTCGCAGCGACGGCAGCCACCAGTGATCGAGTATATAGAACTCGAACACCTAATTGTGGGAACCATCGTTCGGTAATAAGGTTCATTCGCACTTTACAACCGGAATTTGATAATTAACTAGATGAAAATATTGAACGTTATAACCGGAATTAAAATTATATGCAGTACGCTATATCTGGCAAAGAACTGACGTATTCGGCCGGGGGCAGTTAAACGCGCACGTTAAAACCGAAACTACGTTATATCCTGGGTACGTTATAAGCGGAGTCCACTGTATTAACCTAATATGATAGAAATGGTATGCATTGGCAAATTTTACTATTAGATGTAGTTACACATAATATTCTTAAGGAAAAGAAAATCGGTTAAAAATAGAAAAAAATATAAATGTTGACAATTATGTACTGGGTTGCTTGACCATAGCACAAGGTATGCATGGAAATATTATCCGATTGGAAAACCTAGGGACTGGTATATTTACGATCAAAGAATTAGCGCAAAATTAATATTAAGGTGGTGAAGTTGACATGAAAAACTAGGAATGGGTATTAGTTAAACGAAAACTTAAAAGTTATGAGAGTGCGTAATTCATGTGTAACGAACTTTTTCGTTATATTTTCTTATTTGGGATCTATTTCATCAATTTTATTCAGAATTCCTAATTAAAAACATTTAAATTGTTAACGGCGCTAAAAATGCGTTTCTTATACCTCTTAAGGGAATATTAAGTTAATTGCTATGAAGAATTTCTTTATATTGTCTACTACGCAATTTTGTTGTGGTGTTCGAGATGTTGCTCACGAATTATTCAGGTAAGGTATGGAAAATCCAATATTCAGCATACCACTAATTAAGGCCGGTTTATACTTATCCGGTCAGACACGAAACGGTAGTGGTGCGCTTTCGTTCAGACAAACTCTATCATAAGGATTCTTATGGAACTATTTATTCATGTCTGAACTGAAACGTCACGTTATATATAAATAATTCCCTAATGCTCAGTTGCAGAAACACTAATCAAAATTAATAATTCGTTAATCATTGATTAACGGTTAATCAGAATTTTAATAAATAATCAATTAGTCATCAATGCAGAATTAATCTCTAATCAAATTATAACAGCTGTCAGTGCTGATGAACCATTAACGGTTTATTAACTACATATTTTGTTGCACAAACCATAATTAACTGTTAATCAGCCGTTAACGGAATATTATTTTTAATCATAGCAATATCACCAATTAAAGAACAATCAATTTGACATTTACAATTTGCATGCA
>JAHWXV010137887.1:0-13405 GCA_024586415.1 Phrixothrix hirtus
ATATATATATATATATATATATATATATATATATATATATATATATATATATCCATGATAGATTTTTACGTGAAAATTTACAATTTTTTTAATTAGATTAAGAATTTCTAAAGATTTATGTTCACAAAGGGCCTAGGTACACGTGTGTTAAATAGTGCTCTTTATATCTGGGACATCCTGTATATAAGGAAGTACAAAATTTTAAACTGAATTTAATAATATCTTCAAACGATAATTTTAAAAAACTAGCAAAAATAGAAAACGCTAGCAGCAATTCAATATTATCGCCTAAACAACTAGTAAGTAAGTGGAAGTTGTTTTAAACTATTTTAAATTGGTATGTGCTTTGAGTTGATACGTATTTGCTTGAGCACGAGCACAGACATTTTTCAGCTGTTCAAGAAAGTTTCTACAAAAAAATATCTCGATAACAAAAGTATATAAATTATATATTTAATCTTTGTACAAAGACTGTAGATAAACCTACATTAATGATCAATACAAATACAACCACAAAATGAAAAAATACGTATGTGTGAAATTTGTTATGAGAAAAAAATTATATTTACAGATTTTCGTTTTTATCTTATAACTAGATCCATTTTTACGAGTTCAAGATAATGTTATGCCAAGAAAGTATTATGGGCCATTTATATAGGAGCAATACTTACTTTTAAATACTTTCTGAAGAGTAAGTGTGTAATTTCAACATTTATTTGGGCATAGAAACTACAGAATACGCGTTACCAAAAAAACCCATCCCCTTTAAATTTAAAAATAGGTACCAACATTTTCAACACATTTTTGTAAACGTTTTCATACATTCTACACTGCCTTTCTCAAAAAAAATCGAATAACTGCGTTTAAAAAATTTTAGATTCTGCCCTCAACATCGTTAGGGGTTCATGTGCAATTCTTATGAACTTGTTGTTTGGCCCAACCGCCCAACAACAATAACAAGGGATGAGATCAGGGCTTCACCATGAAACTTTTTTGATCGACGATAACCAATCCACTGTCCTAAAATGTTGGGTCGAACCAATCGCTCACGTTATAGAGAATTCCATAAATATAAGCTCTACAGTATTATTTAGTCGACTAATGACATGTATATAACATTCTGAAGCATATTCAGATAGCATTTACCGTTCATTATGTAGTGTAAAACATAAGGACCTACCACCATATTGGTCAATATTATACTGAGTTCTTTTAGCTGTTGTATCTAAAGCAGCGCTACTGCCGTAATGAGGAGTGTCAGTTAACAAATTTTCCCAAGTGAAGCTTCAATAGAACTCGATACTTAATATGGTGCCATCAAAGAGATTTAAATTATCTTCCACTCATATGATGATTTTGAAAATTTCATACAGTTATAAGGTTCAAGAAAATCTTTTGTTAAAATTGTTTTAATGACGTTAGTTCACTTTGTCTGAATGTCTTCTGGATAGACTTTAACGGACTTCTTTAAAGACGTCTTCCGTACATTAACAATATTTTATTTACTTCATGGCGTAGAAGACCGACCAGAGCTCGGCAAATCTCAAGCAGAACCATACTAAGGCAGCTTTTAGCTATTTTGTGGTTGAACGTCACATTTCTATTATTTTAAAATTTCCATTAAGGTTAAACTTAAATAACTGATTTCCACTCTTCATATACCGCAGAAACTTTTACCAACACTTCAACACTAAGAACTGCGGCCATTTTTAGATACTTGCAACAATATGTAATGTGCAATGCTAGAATGTAATTTATTCGTTATATATTACCAGTTGAAAAAATGTATTGTTTTATCAGACACCCTGTAAATATTAGCAGAAAATTTTGGAAAACTGTGAAACATGCTACTTCCAAAGATCTGTCGTCACTTAGCATCAATTTCTCTTTATCTTTAACAACCATATAAAGCTGTGCTATTTGAAAAACTATTAAGCCGTATGAAAACTTACGCATATATAAACCAAAACATAAAGATACTCTGAGATTTTTGCACAGTACATGTTAGAAAGGGCTTCGAAAAAACAAAAACACACAAGCTAATTTATTTCTGGTTTACATCCTAAACAAATATGCTTTTTAAACACATTGTGCAATGAAGAACAAATTCTTTCATATTCTTTTCATAACAATTCGTCGTGTGGGATTTCGTCAAGTTGTCACCCACCCACTCGTTAATTGTTGAGTATCAAAAATTTCTGAAATGAAGGAAGAAATTGAAGTCGCTAAGAGCGAAGTTTTTCCTATACGGTGGATGATTGAACAGTTGCTGTGGAATTTTCCAAATCTCGTGGACGGTGTGAGCAGCACTGTGCGAGTACTTGTCGGAAAAGAGAATCATTTATAATGCCGATTCTGATTAGTGTACCCTAGTTTTAAAAGTTTTCACAATAGACTTCAACTGTGATTACTGTTTTCGGCCCCATAACAATCACCAGAAGGACACCCTGTTGGTTTCAAAACGCTATGACTACTGACTGGGGTTGTTTAATTTTTTCAGCTTCGATTATTGTTTTAACTTGACATTAAAAAATCCACGTTTCGTCATCAATCATCTCTCTTGTGACATTACAAGAATGCGCATGTAGATAAGGATTATGTTGGTTTTGTATGCGTCGAGACATATTTTACAAACCCATCTTGCACGTAGTTTCCGACAGTCTAGGTTTTCGGTCCGAAATGTAGGTAAGTTCTTTAGCAAGGAACTTTAACTATGAAACGACAATTTTTTCGGACGCTTGCAATTCAATTGCAGCACATCAAATCTACCACTTTTACAACCTTTTAGAAACTCACGACATCAGTATCTTAAATTTTGCTTCACTTGTTACTTTAGACTCAAATTTCGCATCTTACAATTCATTGTGGCATCATTTTGCCATTGAGAAATCGAATCACTGATCAAGCATTGTAACTGCTCAAATTGTTTTCCTTGCAGTCATCATTAGTTATTGCGATACGAATACAATCGATTTACTAATGAAGCAGTGTTGCCATTGTTTTTTTTGGGTGGCCGACCCTTTATTTAGACGTACGCCTAGTATGCATGAAAATTGAAAACAATTGTGAAGTACAGCAGAGGCAGCGTTATAATCGACCTTCAATGCATTTTTTTTCTTAATTCATGAACAATCTTCTTAAAATAATATAATTCATTTCTTCAAGTTCTATTATTCTTATTTATTTAAATTGAATAAATTATATATTTTACTTTCTCAACTACCAATATTTTATCTTAAACTTTCATACGTTTGGCAATTTGATGGAAATAAATCTTAATTTGCCTCAATTTTATAGAGAAAGCTGAAATTTTGACCCAAAGATGACACAGAAGTGATCAGTGATCATGAAGTATAAAAAAATTTGAAGTATGTTTTATGTTAATTATGTTTATTAATTGACTTAAGGCCCTTTAACTCTATAAAGAAGTTTATTTCCCGTACAGATCTCGGGTATCTAGCGAGTCCAAACCGAACCAAAGGTCTAGGTCTTTCAAATGTCGTGGAAAATTTTTAGAACATGAAGTCTTGTAAAGAAATATTCAAAAAATTTAAGAAATAACGGGCACTACTAAATGGTGATCCAACTGGAGGTTACAAAGGAATTTCATAAAAAAATATTGTTAAAACCTTAATTTGTGTTTTTTGATTTTAATATGCATCAAATATTTGAGTTATGAGTGCAAAATGTCCACCTCTACCTCTGTTATATGTACGAGTATATACATATACAATACACATGCATATATACACAAATATGTCTCTTTAGTAAAATGTATTTTGACAGTTTCGCATATATATGGCCCCATTCATCAATGACATAAAAGTTAGATTTCATGTATTCCCATAAAAAGTAGTCCAACGGTGTTAAGTCACAAGATCTTGGCGGATAATTGACATCCCCTTGACCAAAAATCAAACGATTTGAAAACTATTTTGCAGTAGAGCATTTACATGAATACCGTGTGACAAGTGGCACCGTCCTGTTGAATCCATATGTTGTCTAAGTTTAAATAATTCAACTGATACCATAAAACATTTTTGAACATCGATTGGTAGCGAACGACATTAACGTTAACAATACGTCCTTTCCCATTTTCGAAAAAATCAAGACCAATGATACCGCCGGCACACAAACCAGTTGAAACCATACGTTTCTGTGGATGAAATGGTACCTCCACAATTGATCTAAAAGTTTCACGGCCGCAGTTTTATTTATTAAGGTAACCGCCTAAATAAAAATTCGCTTCATCGCTAAAGATGATTTTCTTGGAAAAAACAACATCAGCGTGAAATTTCTCTAAAACACCAATCAGCAAACACGACCCTGCAAATGATGATGCTCCTTAAGTTTTTGACATGACTGAACTTTATAAGTATGTAAATGCAAATCCTTCGTTAAAATCCATTGCAAACTGCTGTATGAAATGTTGTGTTGTGTTACTTTATAACTGAAAGGTTAAGTGTCGGAGTACTGAATGTGTTGTAAACCATAAGTATTAAATAAAGTAATAGTAATAGGGTAGTTGTGCCTAAATTGTATTAAAGTTGCCACGCATGGCCAAACTTTCATATCATATTGCTGTAGCTGAGTAGCAGAAGAAAGTGAAAATATTTATGCCACAATTCTTTTATTCTCCTGGCATCAGGAATATATTGAAGAACAATCCTTTATCATAACAATAGGCGGCAAAGTTTTTTAGTAATTCACTCGAAAACTATTTTAAAACTGAACGTTTATGAAACGCATTAAATTTGCTGGAATTTGCTTCATAAGTCTATTCCGAGTTCGAATAATTGTGAAGTCAACAATAACGGCATAAATTTTAATAAAACTTAGTGTGATCATTGAGTTGTATCCGACGGCTGCTAAGGAATTATGTCCCCTTTCAGAAGGACTTCCCAATGTTGAAGCGTACACACCATCAAAGTAGGAATGTAGAAGAATTTCGGCAAGATCTCCCTAAGCTAGACTACAAGGTATGGGACACATCTCTAACCAAACATTTGACTAAATACTGAATAAATTAGCACTTCGATTTGAAGAACATTTAGTGGTTAACTCTGTCTTATAATGAATGTAACTTACAACCCCACAACATGAATAAAACATATCCTTTTCTAATACTTATGAGGAATTTTCGAGATTACTGTCAAGGTTTTTCAGTTAGCTTTATAAAAATTTCAGATTTATACCAGCTGTTCACAACTGATTGATCAACTACAATATTGAATTATACAACAAAAACAGAGTGGAAATAAAAAATCTGCAATAGCTTGTAATATGTGAATTTTGTTAAAGGCATTGAACCCCTATTACTGAGTGTGAGTTAAGTTCATTAAATAAAAATAAATATTTTAATTGCTGTAGATTATATCTAATCAAATTTAAATACTCACTTTCTTGCTTCAATTACAATTACTAATGCGATAAATGTATTGTATTCTTTTATTATCGTGAATAGTTTTCTTCCGCACTCATTCAAAGTTTATGCATTAAAATTAAATATTACTTTCAATTTTCAGATATTCAATGCTAAGGATGTGTTAAATTAATTAAAAATGCGTTATTGTATAAAAAACCGAATGCATTGTATCCAAATTACACATAAATTATATTCAATAGGTGCTTCCACGAAAGGAAAGTAACCACTCTCACTTTTATCGAGACCAGATTAAAGTATTTCTGTATTACTTTAGTATAATCGGTGCCTACATGACATGATATAAGCGGAAATATATTGTAGTGTGTCTGTTGTTGCCATCTTTTATGTTTATGTAATTTACTTCGACCTACTGTAGCACTGTGATCCCATTTTGTCTAAAACGTTTTTGTTGCTTTACCTAGTTCTCTTGATTATGGTTAAATTGCCTTTACTTTCAAGTTATTTATTTCTAGCAGCTAAATATTACAATAACCTCCTAAAATATAATTGCAACTATATTAGAATTATGATATAATTAAACTTAATGCATTTAAAGGATTTCTGTAATTAGTTTTTAATCCGTTCTACTGTATGGTACCTAAACCAAGGTTTTAAACATATTTATGTGCAAACTATTTCAGCATATATTAGAATTTTATTACATTTTGTAATTATGATTATAAGTACTCCATATGTATTCTAATTTATAAAATAATCGCAAACATCCCATATACGCCTTTGTTATTTGCACTTTCACCACATTTCCCTCGAATTTTAAGATCTTTTACAAAAGTTCGTACTTTAATAAGAACATTTGTTTATTTTTTATTTATTTTTTACTTTCAAAACTTCTCTGTATTTAGGTGTATCAAAATGAATTCATTTACATTTTTACTTTCGCTTCCATTGAATACTAAATTTAACTAAACTCGAAAAAACTAATTATACACAAGTTACAAAGATAACTGAAGTATTAATGTTTAATGCGTGAAAAAATACTTAAACATTGCTATTTTAATTTCATTTTCATAACACACTATTATGTTACATATTTTCATTTTAATTTTGTAATACATAAACCCATTGTTAACAAAATATATTATTTTTGTTTAACAGCCGTAAAATTTTTACGATTGTATGTGGTAATTGATTCGCGGTAATTACACAGATCGGGTGATAAAATATGGAATATCTTCCAATTAGTTGAAATAATTATGCGCACCTAAACTTTCACTCGATATATTTATTAAATTTTCTCTTTTGTTATAGGTAAGTTGGAACATGGATTTGAATTCTAAATAATCACGCCTGTAGGTAGGGGTAAGTTTTTAACATATTTACATAACTGATTTCTATTAATTGCTGAAGTCTTCTCAAAGGGCATTTTTATTAAAGAGTCAATTAGAAAATGCAGTCATTGATTTTTCTTATTACGTACATTTTAGATATTTTTAATTAATCTCTGTATTTTAATTACAGAAATCTTAACGCTTTATTCTTTTGTTTGTTGTTATAATCAAAATATTGATCTAAAATACTTTCTTACGAATAAGAGATGCCTATATCTGAACTAAAACTGGGTGCAGTTAAAAAACTGCCGTGAAAGTTCAGTTAACTGTATCTAATGTTTAATTACTCAGATCGCATAATTGACCATGATTTCTAACTTCTATTGAAATAACTATAATTTATAAATAAGCTCTCAGAGTTTGAAACATTAGATTTTATTTAGTAAATTACGCGCGTCAACTAAAGATAGACTTTATTTTTACGTGTTCATGTCCATAGAAGATTACATAAGAATTCTTCAGTAATAGGACATACAAATAGAATTTCATATTTAATTTTCCGGACTACTAATTTACATTCACAATTACTACACGATACTAAAATGTTAGTTTACAATAGGGATAACTGCAATTAGTGTAATTGCATTTTTATTTGCACACATGTAGCCTACACCGGAACGCTTCATTAATAAAGGAATAATAACACTTTTAGCAATATTACATTATTTCATAAATTTTTCGTCATATTCTAGATCATTGGCGAATAACCTTATGTGTTGTAATGATTGCATTTGCTATCTATAGTAAATGCCATATATTTATGCAGTTTTACATAACAAAACTTTTTAAAGTTCTGTGCTGTTATTAGTTTTTTCAACTATAATTTATTGTTTACAAAACTGAATATTAATCCATTAATCCAATAATAATTTTAATGATCATTAAACTATTGACTGGCTTTCTTGAAGATTAAAATAAATTCAATACTAGTAATCGTTTGAAAAGCCTAAACATATTGAACGATCTTTATGACCCTACGCCTATGCATTTAATTTTTAGTAAATTTTGATTTAAATAAACCTTAATTTACGTCTATTTTATTACCGTCATCTTTAAAATAATGTCACCAAAAGGGAAACAAATGAATTGGAGAAGAACATTCTCAAAGTTCAAATTTCATTAATAGGAATTAAAAAATTACCGAAATCTAAAGTATAGGTTCTGTAAACTCAAACAATTTTAAGCAAGTAATGCTGGAAACAAAAAAATATCAAATATAGCTAAAATAAAAATGTAAAGCATTTAATTAAAACAATAAAAAATTTTTAACAAGTGAACCGGAGAATTCGTAGGTATTTAAATTTTAAAATAGTTCAATGAATACGCCAATAAAATTCTAAATAATTCTTATCTTTCCAAAATAAAATCATAATTCGTGGTAGTTATTAACGGGCTTACAAGTAGAGACAATTTATACTGTAAATGGTACTAACAAATCTAGAATGAAAACAGATAGCTAATGGAAAGACAAAATAATATTTTGTACCAAAATCATAACTGTCTAAAATAATAAAAAACATAAATATTCAAGTTTATAAATTATTTGTTTCTTAAAATGTAAATCCATTTAATAAGATAGAAACGTAAAGAATTTTCCAAGTTAAAATTGTAGTTTAGAAAATTGTTTCTAATTTTAAACATTATGCCAATAGTTAATTAAATTGAGGATAGAAATAACCGAAATTATAACTAAATAACAATAATGACTAATATTTTAATTAGTTAAATTATATCACTAATACACAATCAAATGATTCTTCTTGCGGCATAAAAAGCACATTTAAAGTTGCATACGTTATCTAAATGTTTTAATCCTAATTTCCAAATTTGGTAATATCATAACGATGTCAATTATTAAGTTTATCTTAATTAACAGATAATATTGATGGAATATATCAAATGTAGGAAATTGAAGTAATGATTTATAATAAATCAGATCAAAGCAATCTTCAACAGTATTCAAAATAAAACAGAATTTTAACACAGTTTTACCTATAACTTTAGTACAATAACGGAAAGTTTGTTTAATTAAATAAACGTTATAAAACACCATTTGAATTGTGAGCACAAATGATGCCATAATCCAAGACTTCAAACAAAAATGCGTTTTTGATATAAAGAATCGCCAAATCTGATCGTTACAATATATATGTAACGAAAATTAGTAGAATTGTTACTTTATAAAACGTAATAACACATTAAATTTCAGAAAACCGGAAGTACCTTTACTATTAGCTCTGAATAAAATAACTAAGGAATTAAAAATCCTAGCTAAATGAAACTTTATATTTAAGGTCGTAACCACATATGCGGTCAAAATTAAGAATTTGGGTAAGACGGAATAACTGAAAACACCACTTTATTTTTGTCATTTTCAAATATTTTCCGAATTTTTGTTTTTAGCAATTTTCTCGAAATCGGTTTTAACGATTTTTTAAAATTCACTATATTTATTAGGCATTGATGCCCTTATACATGATTTAGGCGGTTTCTCAGAAAATTTTTCCGTAAATCGAGTAACCGGAAGTACCTTTACCATTAGCTCTGAATAAAATAACTATGGAACTAAAAGTTCTAGCTAAATAAAAATATATATTTGTGTGCAAAATCAAGAATTTGGATAAAATCGAATAACCAGAAGTACCACTTTATTTCTGTCATGTTTAGATATTTTCCAAGTTTTTCGTTTCTTGTGATTTTCTTGAAATCGGCTGTAACAGTTTTTTAAACTTAGTATATTTGTTAGCTACTTAATTCTGTTTTATATGAAAAACGCAGTTTATGTAATAAATCTTTAAAAAGTAACCTGACGTACTTAAAATATTAGTTCTGAACAATGTATTTCAAAAACTAAGCATCATATAAAAATGAAAATTATATTTGAGCTTTCTATCTTCCGTATATAAAATGGCAATAATTTAGTTAAAATCGAATGACCGGAAAAGCCACTTTATTCTTGTGATTTTTAAGTATTTTGCGATTTTCTCAAAAACGGCTATAACAATTTTTTTTAAGAATTACTGCGATTCTTATCTCTTTAATATCTTTTTACGTGAACTTAACAGTTTTCCTGAAAACATGCGTTAAAGCGAGTTATCGAAGAAGTCTCAGGTGTTAAGCAACGTTTTGCGTGTCCAGTAAGTTGGATGAACGACGGTTCCAATTGTCGTTTCCAAAATAAACGTAAAGAATATTTTAATTATTTGGGAACATTTGCATATTTGCATATCTATATACGTAAAAGAAAGTCGTGTATTGTTTCACACCAGACTTTTTAGTTACAGTTCTGAGTTTCGCAAATTTTTATCATGAAAAACTGGAACGGTTTTTATCTCATTTACTCGAACTAAGAGAACTATTGGGAGGCGTTACCTAGGCATCAACGCCATAGACGACAAAAACTGACTAATTCTGAAAAAAGTATTTTCCGCTACCAGTTGCCTTCCGTATTTACACCTTTTTTTCCTAAAAGCGACTGATGCGATCCCACTTTTATTACAAATTATTTATTTTAATGCTTAGCGTTAACAATTTGTATCAAGTTACATTTTTAATGTTAATTTATTATTTAAAGCCGTTACTAGAATTTTAAAACTCAAATTGTGATTAAATTTCTTGTGTATAAAAAAGTGCTTAATTTATAACTAAAACCGTATTATAATTTACTGAGAGGACTTTCATCATTTGTATTTTTATTGTCTAACTTTACTTTTAAATGTATAACGGCAATTTCTAGAACACCAATCATTTTACATGCCTTTGACTCGGTACTTTCCGGGAGTGGAAGGGAATCAAAAATTTTGCTTAAGTTCAGCGCGGTGTAATTTGCAGAAACGATTAGGCTAAGAAAATAATTAGGGGCTCTAGATGGCTTACTAAAGTAAAGCTAGGTAGGTTATTTTATAAAGTCTGGTAAAGCTTAACTTTGAAGAGAGCAATTACTTTGATTAGATCTGACAACAGTGATGCTCATGTATGAACAACTCCTTTCGTCCTTCGATCTCCTAGACAATTATCTCTTTTTTTTCACTAAATAATCGGTAGGTTCGAAAGAATAAAGAAGTTGGGTGGAGTTCTCGTTGATTTTCAAAACTTTCCTTTGCTTGTAGATCTAGTTTGAATAAACATCTTGAGTAAAGAACCTACGATCTTGTCATTTGAGACTTATTAAATCCCCAAAATTTAAAGTAGTTTAATCTTTTAGTACAGTTTTTCTGCTACATGTTAATTTAGATGCACAGTAGTAGGTTAAATATACCTTAACCTCTTATTAACAATTTAGTTAAATGTCATTTACGAAAATTCTAGATATTGTGACTCGGTAATTCGTTGCGAAATTTTCCACTGTGTGAGTCATAACAAACGTTGTTACTAATTTTGCTATAATACTTGGCGCTGTCGGAAGTGACACGTTTCAGAGTGCTTCTGCGCACGATTTGTGCTTCAATGAAAATCTTACTCACAATTTATATATTTATATTAACCTAAGAATAAATCATATAGATCTACTTAACCAATCAATGAAAAACTTCTGCGAAATAAGCAAAACATACAATTCTTAGACCACGCCTAGATAGGAATCCTTTCATAAACGAGAGTTTAGTCACAACTTCAAGTACTGAGAGTTCCGTTCCGACTGTCATTGAGTACAAACGTGTTCCTTGACAGAGGTGTTGCTTGACCCTTATTGTACTGTACCGTAGGTCCCTTCTACTTGTTGTGGTGGGTCGGGTGCAGTACAAACAACGGTTTTAATATATTGCATTAGTGTTTTGTTTATTGATTATTTCCAAAGTGCTTTCGCGATAACTCATAGCACTGCCCAGCCGAATTGGAACTACATAGTCTACGTTATCCTAGCGCTCCGGCTAACAAAGCTTATGCCGCCGCCTTCACATGTGCGATAGCCAAACGCACAGCGGAAGAAAGTGTTCCAACAAGTGCTTCAAAAGCTGTACCAACGCCTGAGATTGTAGCCGCTGCAGCTGCAAAAATCTACACGCTTCTCAACCAAATTAAACATCTAGAGGTGCAAAAAAAAACTACTGCGTGAAAAAATACAAAATTAAAATCACTCCGCTACCTTACCCAAATCAACAGCGGCATACGACTCAGTAAACGATGCTAGCACCCTCCTCGCAGAGACGGAGTATTCCTCCGACGACGAGGAAAACGCCAAAGCCCCAGGCCCCTACAACTTCACGGAAGTAAAAGGAAGAAAGCGAAATTCGAGAAAGAAGGCAGAAGCGAACAGCCCAGCAACGAAGGTGTCGATGCAAAGCAGACTCGGCGCGCTCAGCGACATGGTAGCTGAGCAAGAAGAAGAAGAAACGACCACGAAGAAGGTGGCACCTAACACCGTAGCTACCAGAAAAGCACTTTCTCACGTGGTTTTAAAAACGTTTTTATTAGTATTTTTCAAAAATATAACATCATTTAGTTATCTTACTGGATAATAGTAAAAACAGACCTAAATCTACACACAAACTTAATAAATTTTGGGAAACTATTAAAATGCAGGTAACCGTACGTGATACTAAATGTTCAAACTGGCGACCACCTTCCTGTTAACACAAAAGTGCACGTACTAGTAAAGCACGTCCAGTAGCTGCTGAAATTTGTTCTTGCTGAATATTTCTACAGGAATTCCTAATCCTATCTACAAATTCAATGAGCTTTCCAGATGGCTCCATATAAACAACATCTTTCAGGATGCCCTATAAAAAGTAATCCATAACGCCAGGGACCTCTGAGGGCATAAAATGGAACCATGGGTGCCGATCAACCTTTCAGGATAATAATTATCTAAAAATATTCTGATAATTCTTCCATTATGTTGTGGGGCATCAGCCTGCTATAAAATTATGTTCTGGCGTATTTCTAAAAGTACACCTTCTAGTAGCACAGGTAATTCATTTATTAGGAATTCTAAATATATTTCAGGGGTTACATTACCATGAAAGAAATAAGATCCTAGGAAATGACGTCCAATTACACCATGCCAAAAATTTACTCCACATTATGTTGAAAATTACGTTCTCCAACTAAATCTGGAGCTGGTTATTATGCTTATTCATAATTCCATTATTTGTAAAACGATTTTCATCTGTCCAAAGAATTTTGTTTAAAATATCGGGATCGCCAAAATATAAAACCGACAACCAAGCTAAAAATTCTAACCGACGATCTTTATCTCCAACACGTAAATGTTGAACTATACTAAATTTATAAGCGTGATGATGGTTCTGCTACTCGTTTGATATAAGAACGCGCGTTTGCCTTAATGAATGCCAACACATTAATAATATTATCTTCATTACGAATATGTTTTTGACGATCTGGATAATCGTTTTTACATAAACGACCGAAATTTCGTAAATTTCCTTCTATATGTACATAGGAACAAGCACAAGGACAATTACAATTAAGGTAACGTTCTGCATACAATGCTGCCGCTCTTTTTGGATTTCGTAAACACTAACCGTAAACTAATAACATATCAACTTTTTCACCAAAATTCGTAACGCAGTCAATACTCGAAAATACCTATTTATTACATACATATATATATATATATATATATATATATATATATATATATATATATATATATATGTGTGTATATAAAAGA
>JAHWXV010137890.1:0-11766 GCA_024586415.1 Phrixothrix hirtus
GCACTTACGAACGAAGCAATTTACATCATTGACGAATTACGTGCAGCAGAGATTATAAAATAGGATACCGTCAATTTTATCCTTCATATTCTAATTAACAATGAACTTAACTCCATGACTCTCGACAAATTTGGTCGACACCTACATGCATACTATGTGAAACAAATTCCAATATATGTAGCTAAAGATATTTCTGACTTGCACTATGAAATGCCTTTTCATATACTTGTAAACTGAATAGATAAAGAAGGAAATGCTATGATTGTTAGTCAAGGTGCAAATTACTATAGTTTTCCTTTGAAGAGTGGTACTATTACGCACGTTTGTAAAAATTTGATTAACATCAAGTTGTATATAAACGATAAAGAGTATACGGAAAGTACATTAGTTGGACTTACCATAAACAAAGGTGATAAATTTAAATTTACTGATCCCAGTAAGAAGAGCAAGAACTGTATAAACCTGCTCGCGGACATTTCAAACGTAGGCGCGTGATAGTAAAAGATCTAAATGATCTGTTACAAGCAGACTTAGTTGAAATGGTACCGTATTGGAAAATAAACAACGGATATAGATACATTTTAGTAGTAATCGATGCATTTTCGAAATTTGTATGGGCTCAACCGGTTAAAAGAAAGACGGGCGAAAATGTAACGAATGTCATGCAAAATATAATGTTATCTTCGAAAAGTATTCCAAAGAATTTGCCGACAGATATGGAAAAGGAATTCTATAATAAATATTTTAAAGCATTAATAACAAAAATAAATCATTACAGTACATATTCCAGTATAAAAAGTAGCATCGTTGAAACTGTTAATAGAACACGTAAAGGGATGATGTGGAAGTAGTTCAGCTTACAAAGTTCCTATAAGTGGTTAAAGTCACTACCAGAAATTGTCAAACGTCACAACTCAACCGTGCATGGCAAGTCAGGACATAAACCTATAATCATTATCGTCAAAAATGAAAAAAAATATTGAAAACATCTTAAAGCTAGCGGCTTTACAAAATTTAAAACGGGAGATCACGTAAGAATTTCTAAGCACCGCGAACAATTTACAAAAGCATACACACCTAATTGGAGTACTGAGGTATTCAAAGTTGTTAAAGTTAAACTTACCAATTCAACTACATACTTGTTGGAAGACAACGAAAAACACGAGATAAAAGGTGGATTTTAAGAACACAAACTACAAAACGTTATATATCCCGATATATATTTGGTCGAGCGAGTATTAAAGAGGAAAAAACCAAACTTAATGTTCGTCAAATGGTTGGGATTTCCTTCATCACAAAATTCTTGGATATCAGATGATAAGTCTAAAACTACAGTGTAATATTAGAGATACTGCGAAGAAGAACATTTTTTAAATAAAATTTTTATTATCAGATAATTAGCGTTTTATTTTAAACGAACTCCTGCCATTTACATGGTATATAAATTAGTTAGAAAGTATATAATTACAAGATCATATTTTCTAAATAAACATTAAGATAACTTAAATACAAAATTAATTATCCTAAAATTAATAATAACAAAGAAGATCATAGTAAACATCAATTCTAATTACTATTGTGACTTATTCAAGTCATGGATTGCATTATTTCAACCAACATATCTAAATTTTAATTGCGATCGTCTTTTTCACGTGGTATATCTTGATATCCCCAGGCAAGGGTTTTATTAACACCCGGAATTATAACCCTTTTATCGTCTTTTGAGGATAATGCCACTTTCTTACGCATCTTGGTGTAGATATTGTGTAAATGCGATTTAAAAAATAAAATTTTACGATATATTACGACACCATCGTTTTCAGAAACAGCGACATAATCAGACGCGTTCAAATGTTTGTCTATAACAGCTTTCGTAACAGCCTTTGCCTTTTTGTCCCACTTATTGTTAGCATTTACACAATACGCTTTAGCATCAGATCCATAAAAGCAAGCGAGGGGAATACCGCTATATCCATCCTTCATTTTTCCTACTAGAGACCCATTACATTCTATTTCATAAACATTATCAGGTTTATAATTAGATGTATCGAATCTATCCAAATGTTTCTTAATCTCGTCATAAAAGTTATTAACAAAAATTTCAATAATTAAGCTATCAGTGTCGGTGTATATTAACGGAACCGCATCTCCATATAAACGTTTTAAAAAATTATAATAAAATTCATACATGGCCGTTTTCGATAAGTACAAAATAGAAAAACCTATATAAACTGGTTTATCGTACATAACCAATACCTTTTCCAGTTCTATAGCGACCAAATTCTCGGAAAATGATGCAAAGTTTTTTGAAATTTGACTAAGCAATTATCTTTCGGCACCAAATTTCCTACCAATAGATTCCCAGTGACTAACTACCTTAACATCTACTCTAATATCGATATTTTCCATAGTTTTGCCGTATACAGAATTAACCATTGACTTAAAGAATTGTCTTTTAGACTTATTTCGAACGGCATTTCTTAATTTTGTATTCAAATCGACATATGGTCTTAACCAAGGCGACTGCTAAAATTGGAGTATTCTATGAATTTTAATCAAACGTACACCTTCACTTAAACATTGTTGTAAATTTCTATAGTGGATCACAAATCTTGACTTATCGAATAAATTAGGAATTCATTTTAATGATTAGTACGAGCCGTCGGAGGCTTCATAGATTCAGGATAGCAATGTAGATCGTTATGGGCATCGTGTAGAAACTTAAGATACTTCAAATTAACTTAAAGGACATATCCAATATTCGAATTCTCGGATACATCTAAAACATTAAGATGTTGCAACCAATCCCCAGGCATCAGTTGAAAATCACACCTAGGTCAATATTGACGCATACTGTGTCCGGATAAATTAGTCGCATCTAAGTACATTATAAAAGAAGTAGGCTTGTGGTATCATAATTTGACAAAAAATTATTATTCGCTAAAGATTTCGTTTTCACGCACATGCTAACACCTCCACGAATGCCTTTTTTGAAAAAATGAAACATCAATATCGGTTAACAATTCCAACTGCACTTCCGTACTTCCAAGCATAGAATCCCAAGCTAAACCGGGAGTAGTGAAGTATTGTGCAGGATCTAACGAATACTGCTTTAAGCACACCAATCTAAAATTTTCAAATACGGCACTTAAAAGTAAAACTTCGCTTTTCAAGTAGACGTCGGAATGCTCCCCTAAAGTTTTACATTCGTATAGATTCCATACATCAATCACTCTTTAATAATCATCATCTGAGATATGTTCACCTCGTAAGTTATTATAAAATTTCTTACGAAAGGGTAAAACTATATCATCAAGTTTATCGAAACAGTCCAGATACGAATAGGGAAACACTCCCTTTCGTCTTATCAAACGAAATTTACTCTCACAATCAAAATATTTTCTAACTTCCACACATTCTTCATCGGTTAAATTTTGACTCAACTTATCTAAAGAGGAACTTACAAACCGAAAACTATGCAAAAAAAACGCAAGCGTAAGTATACCTTTTGTAATTGACCGGAGCGGTCGGGAACCTCACCCACGAGAATATGTTTAGTGAAAGATACGTACTTCTCTTTAGTCAACGGAATCACATCAATGTTTTCATTATCTAATGCTAATTGTTCAATAAAAAGACGAGTATTGTAACCAGTCAAATTATGAAAGAAAATTAGAATAAAATTTGGTAGTTTATAACTAAAGTTACCAACCGAATTAGCCGCACCACGAAACAAACTCGTAATATGAAAGTGATCTGTGACCTTTACATCTTCTTCATTAAAGGGTTTGCTACAAACGCAGCAATAGACTGAACTTTCACAATTTAGAATTTGATCCTGGTTTAAATCAATCATCGGTACTACAACACTCAAATAATTATCATATAAATATCTACCGTCAGCATCCAATCTCCTCATGAATTCAGTTGCAGAATCAGGGCTACTATAGCTAACAAATTTAGATATACTATCATCATAAAACGACTTTATGTAGTACGCAAAAGAATAAAGTATATGCTTGCAGGTTTTTATGGTAAATTTTTCTTGTGGGATAGGTTCAACAGTCTAAATGGGCATTAAAATACTCTCAGAGCCCGCATAAACAATAAAAGGTACCACAAGTTGTTTACTATAATTCTCAAATTTAAGTACATTTCCAGGTACAGAATGACCTAATTTATCAATTACGGGGTCCGTACAGGGAAGTTTAGTGTAAACTTGATTACAATCAAATTTATTATGTTGCAGTAATTGTCGCGCGGTAGTGAAATAATGCAAGCATCCGTCACAATAATGTGAAGCAGTATTTTTAAGTTTTACTTGATTGGCTAAAAGTCTCGAAAAGTTCTTAATCCAACCGTAATGACCATTTCAAATTTACATGGGAAGGATTTTTATTATTAGTAAAATAAAGAGGACCTACAACCTCCCATTTCGATTTACCACCGATCTCTTTGAGCCCGTAGACATTCACCGAAATGTGCTTTTGATTTTCAAATTTACAAATATCACGTAGTTTAACGGGAAACTCGATACCGTTAAAATTAAATAAATTAGAAAAATGAAGATAGGAAGTTACTCTATTAGACAGACCTCTCGGCACACAAACCGCAGAGGTTAACGCCCAGCCGAAACAAAATTGATCGGAATTTTTAACGTTTACTATGGCCTTCTTATTACTAATATACTTAGGAAGCGGAAAATAGTGTGACATTCTCAACGGATTATACTTAGATACATTAATTTTAATTAGAGTCCTGAAACGTAGATAATTAGAACAAATTAATACTACACAACTATCATACATACCGGAATCCCGCTCCGGAAATTCACTCACTTTTCCATCTAAAACTGTACTAAGGTCATCAAAGAAATCAATCGAACTACCTAAGGTAACTATAACATTTCGCTATTAAATGATTTAACTTTTTCGAAATCCTTGGCTTCCAAACGATAATACCAGAACAATTCAAAGTTTACTGTAATAGATAAAAACTTTGCTATATCCTTATTTAATAGGTTTAAAACTTTACTTTTAATAGCATTCATAAAATCTCCGAGATTTATGTAATAACCCGGTGCAGAGACTCTATAGCTCACTAAGCGGGATTTAAAGGACAAATTTAGAACTAACACATCATCATCGTCTATCGCTATCCTCCTCCCAGCTCCAGCCTTATGTCTATTAGAGCGTAAATGGCCAAAGTAATAACGTTTAGGCATATACTCGCGATAACTGGTACAGTATACCTAGGAAGACGAAGGGCCTGTAATAATATTTAAAAAGTTAGACTTACATACAGATAAATAAAATACTGACACGGAATAGAAGACGACGTAGATCGATTATCACCGGAAGGACGATTAATATTCAATCGCGTACCTGTAATAAAATAAAACAAGTAGAATAAAATAGATTCGACAACTTAGAGTAACGTACCATTTTCGGACGGATGGTCCATAATGGAAATTTCAGCGAGCTCCGTGCCATAAATATCAAGCCGTGAACCTAATGCATATACAACTTTAACTAATGTAAAATCAAGTAAAAAAACATACACTACTCGCCGAAGGACGATCTAGAGATGAAGACCGCTTCAGTCTTTTATGGGGAATACTCCACAATGTACCTGTAACACGTCAACACATTAATACCATACCACAAGCTACACCTGAAGTTACCTAGTCCAGATCTGTAAGACTCCCTCGTAAATGACTTCTATAAAGTTCACACGAGTACATTCTAATATGGAATAACTGTGAACAGCGCAAGGTTTATCTTTCTTATTGAAGGCCTCCCGCTCTCATTTGGCAACAGTAAACTGCGCTCAGGATTCATCGCGAGAAAGTAGAGAGTCGGAATTTATAGCACTTCATTCGAATCCCGGGACAGGATGGGTAGGTGTGAAGAGTAGGTAGGTACGAAAATAGAGAAGCAACAACTACGACAGATTCCTAATCGTGACAGTCTGTAGCTCTATAACCATCTGTAGTCGAAACCACTTTTCCATAAGACGTATAATCTTATCTTGCCATTCATAGATTTCGACCACATCCTGGAAGTTACCATTCCTTAGTTCGACCTTCTTCCGATCTACAATCTTCTGGAAGCGAATACATTTTTGGATAATACTATTAATAATAATCCTAGTATTACCAACAATTCACGATTAGGAGTAGGTGCTGCTCGATTAGCTTCAACCAGCGCGTTATAAATCCTGGAGGGCAATGTAGAAACTTCAAAGGGATTGACGAAGTCTTCCCAATTCAGATCCAAGTTAGCTCTTACGTCGTCCTCCAGAACAACAACCGATGTCGGCAGATGCGGCAATAGTCTCATCGACCAAGTGGCTGTTTTCCGACGAGTCATCTCGAGAAGCAGTCAGCTCATCAAATTCCTCCAATAACGAACTATAACAATAGTCATTCTCGAAGGAAATTGTAGCCTCCTCTTTTGCGATGACATCTTTGAGAACGACTTCACACTCACGATCCATATCAGAGCACGGCGACGAGTCTTTGTAATCTAGCAGTCGCCGCAAATGTGGATTGACATTTTGGTGCCCAACACTACGAGATGGCATTCCACCTGCTGGCTTAATAATATGCATAGAAAGGACCTTTACCATCTTCGATGGAGGTAAGTAATCCAAATCATCGACATTTAGAATAGGTAAAGGTTCTTCGATACATTCAATACGTTGCCGCTCGTTATGACAAATGTCAGCGTCACAAATAATCTCCGAATGAGGATCGCAAATACATAAGTTAAACACCGGTTGAAGACATTGCAATAATAAATGAAGTCAAGAGATCAAGTTAGCTCTTATATAGTTATACCACGGAGTGGGGCGAAAATCCGCTACTGACGTGATTAAAGACGCTGTCCTTGACAACTATACCAGCTAGTTCTGTAAAGAAACTCGAATTAAAAGTTGAACGAACGGTAGCAACCGAAAGTGAACTTAATTAAACGTCCGTAAGTAACCGCAAGCGAACTAAGTAACAATAAAACGCAAAGGAAACAATGGTTTTAATAATGATAAATAACATATAATAGTTACATTAATAAATAAGTTGCAAATGTTAAGTATGAATAGTTCAATAGGTAGCAATGTAATTTAATACTAAGGTGGAAACAAAACATTACATGTAAAAACAATATGGATTCAAACAACAAAATTTATGTTGAAATTTTTACACGGAATAAAGAAACAAACAATAATTAACGATACTATTATAAACAATACAATGCGAATTAGTTAGATTTAAAAGTTCATCACACACAATCAATTAGAACAACAGTTATTGAGTAATTACTTTAATAGAAAAACATAGCTCAATAATCAAAACAGTAGAAAATTACAGTGCAAATTACTTAGGTAAATTGTGACAAAGAAGAAAGCTCATATTGAATTTATTTCCACAACATAATGATAAAATTTACTTGATTAGTGAATATTGTTACAAACAATAAGAGCTCGTGTTGACTTTATTTACAAAAATTAGAAGGAAAATAATATTTCAGAAACAATATTAAAAACCTGTAGAGCCAAATCCGTTTCTCTCCCTGTTGGCTGTAGATAATGCAGCTACTTGTATAGGAATACCACTAAATATTCGTTCAATAATAGATTGAGCAAATCGTTGTCCTGGATTAAGTTTAATTGGAAAATCGTTGGAATTAAGTACCCAAACTTTAACTTCACCCCTATAATCAGAATCTATCACTCTGTAGGACACGTATATATTACGTTCCATCATAGGAGAACGCAATGCTAATCATCCATAAGCTCCCGCAGTTAATTCTACACACCATCCGGTCTTAATCCAACGAGCACTCCTGGGAGGTATATCTACTTCTTCAGCTAAATAAATATCTAAACCAGCTGCAAACGCGAAATGTCTAGTCGGTATTTTAGCATTTGGATAAAGAAGTAAAACATTTATTGCTCTGTCATCAGCAATATTAGAACTCAATAGATCAACACATTACATTGCTTCCTTACATTCTTCGAATACAATACTGTCGACAGTATTACCGAGAATCTCGTTATCGTAGCCAAATAAACGATGCGTATTAACAGATAATTGATTAAAACGGAATTGAAACTGCAGGTCTAAAGGATTTTCAGGGTGAAGCCACATGTTACGGATCTTCTCCAGAGTATATCCCATATTACGTCGACGATTGTAATCGATCTGTGAATAATTACTTGAACCTAAGTAATGTGAAAAAATCGAAATTAATAATGAATTGTATGATATTGAGCTAAATTAAATACTCCTAACGCTAATTGGGCTTTCCCTTTTCATCCCAGTAAATATTTGTACGGAAGCCACTTGTAGCTAATAGAAAATATTAATTTACAAACACGTAAAATAAAAATTAACTTAAACTTACGCGCAAAGCACTCGTACTTTGTATACTGCTAACGAACGGAATGCTCCCACCGCGTACACTTCACATCACCATCATGATGTCCATGAGTAATGAGCACATGTATAGGCTCGTATAGCGCCTTAAGATATTCATAGCACCTTTCACAGATACAATGATGCACCAGCGTATCTGATGAGTGTGGTACGAAAATGGTACATATAGATATGATGAATTCTACTGAAGCGAATACGAAAAACGATCAGCTTATATACTGAATGTAAAGAAATACCAGTTGACCATAACCGCTTGACCTTTTGACCTTTATCTCATCCAACGCGCTTCACCTAAGAGCCCCAATCAGTTCTGTCAGACATACATGCAGTAGTAAACAATTAATAGAGTCAAATCTAACGATATTTATATATTAGCATCGTACATTAAATACGGCTGTAATTCCACAAACACCCAGCCTAATTGTGCATCATACAAACACTGCATGAATTCCGTATCACATTTGATAAAATTATTCAAATGTTTATTACAAATAAGTTTTCCATATGAATATTGTCCATGCAGTCTTTCGCAATCACTGTTATGCTTGCAGCCAATACCAAAATCTAACTCATGCTTTGTACTATACTGTAGTCTAATAAGAATATCGGCAAGGCGTTGTACTGCCGACCGTTTACACACAGCTTCTCTCAACTTGTTCATTGCAGATGTGTTACGATGACGAATACAATATGTTAACTAACATATATAAATTTTACCGTATATTGGAAAAGAGAAAGCTAGGGAAGGGAAGTGGGGAGGGAGAGTAAATGATAGGATGTAGTAGGTGTACCTCTGTACTACAAAGCATAACATGCCAGAAGCAGCAAAAATTACGCAGGATCGAATGCAGAGCACTGTAAGCACACAAATGGGAGGGGTACATGATCAGATGCAACAGGTATCAGGGATATTAAACTGCTATACAAACACCTAAAGAAATCAAAATTGAGGGTTAAAAATTCTCTGAAGCGAAAACGGGAGGGGATAGAGCGATTCTGAGCAAAATGCTTGGGGCGAAGGGGCTTGGGGGATAAAAGGGTAAAAGGGCGGTGGGGTGGGGGTGGTTTTTGCGAGAAAGCGATTGGCGGTTTTAAAATTTTTTTCTTCCACTTTGTCACCTAAGATTGGAAGGTCTAAGTCAAGAAGAGGTGCAATAGATTTAAAAATACACTTAGTTGTTGTTAAATGCTCTGTATGAAACTACAATTATAGCATATTTCCTGTAACTCAATTAGCAAGATTCAATTTCTTTCCTTTTATTTTGTTTCTTAGTGAACTGACGTAATGGAAGTGTGTACGTGCGAACATAGTAATAAACATGGACGAATTACTCCAGAAGTGTATTTTGTCGATGATCGTTTCCTTATTTGTCCTGCAACGCTGCGACAAACTGCTGCAGAAGCAGTTGCAAGTACTGTTACATTCCGTAATATTAACAAATTCCTGTTATATGTAAACATTTAATATATGAGCAATGGCGTAAACTAAACCCGTATGATATTTATATATTATCTAGGAAAGTTTAATAGTTATTCTGTTTTATATAATTGGTAACCTGTAAAGTATTTAAATTATGTAGTATTATACTATGTGACATTTAAATAAATAATGATATCATAATTACAATAACTTCTTCGAATTATATTTATTCATGTAATTCACTAATAGTGTTTAGTTACGTATTATTATTGTTTATATTACATTTAAATAAATGAGATTCTATGATAATTTCAATAAAAATTTAATAATTATTCTTTTCTATATTGTTTACATCATGTAACATTATATACGAGTTGCGTTTTACATTGATACTAACATAAATCTGTACCTGAAATTACGAAAACTAATCAAGTATTCGCTTAATTTTACGAATTAAACATTTAAAAATGTCAGGTGTGGGATTCGAACCCACGCTTTAGTTTGAGAACAAGAACTTAAATCTAGCACCTTAGACCACTCGGCAAATCTGACTGTGATGATGATATATGTTTTAATTCTAATGCAAATAGCGTACATGCTTTTATGCAGACATTTAATAGCGTTTAATTTTAAGTTAATGCGATTGCATAATCGATATACGGGGTTATTGGCGTTCAGTGAGCAAAGAAATCATGACCTGAAAAAGGATATAACCGGGCAATGATCCGTGACCTACAATAGAATATGACCGGACACTGAGCCTAGCGTAACTTAACCTTGACCGAAGTAAGTAGTGGAAGGAGGAGGAGGTTCTAAAGCCCCCCATCCCACCCTAATTTGGCGTTATCTGCTTGGTTGATAAAAGGATATAGTGATGGGGAGGAGGTCGCGGTTCAAAACCAACTTGAAGTAGGTCCACGTCGAAAGAAATTTATCGCGTGCATCCCGTTAAAGCACATATTTGGATTTGCTGAAATGTACAAGAGACCCATCATCATCATGCGTGAAGAGTTAATCTTAATCAGATCGAGAACTCATCATTATTGTTACGTCAGCGCTGCAAACTGTACGATTACTTTGATTAACATCAGTTTGGAAAGTGGCTAATGTAACCTTAAACGATCGAGCAAAGCTTGATTTGTACAATAAGTTGAATGCAAACTCTGTCATTTCGCTGGCTTTTCATCAGTGGGAGTTGTACAAATTACCTACGCTTAAACAAACTAAAAGCGACATTTGGTCGATCAAAACGTCCATCGGTGTACAAAAACCGCGATGGATCTTAGTCGGCTTCCAAAAAAACCAACATGGGATTAAGACCGCTAATGCTTCCGAATTTAAGAACACCAACATTGCAAATTTGGTCCTTTATTTGAACTCCAAGAAATATCCGTACGAGCTCATGCGTTTGAATTTTACTGAAGATAATTATTTTCGGGCCTACATTAACTACTTAAACTTTCAACGGGCCTATTATGATGAGGATATTATCGAACCCGCACTCAGTTATGCCAAGTTTAAGGACTACCCCGTTTTCGTTCTTGACTGTTCGAAACAAAGCGGTGCGTTGAAGAATTCTCCTGTGGATGTTAAGCTGGCAATGTAGTTGACTAGAACTTTGAAGCCGGGGAGATGGTTTTCGTTCTAATTATTCACGACAGCATCGTTCAATATAGAACTCTAACTACCGAAGTTAAAATGCTATAAAAATGTAAATGAAATACTAATGTCTTACATTTCAATAAAAACATAAGTAGGTATGGCGGCGATATGGCGGACCCCCTCCACTTTTCTTCCGGCCGGCTGAACCCCCGCCCCTTCCACCTGAGTCGTAAGGTAGGAGGTTGCAGACGTGGGCAAGCACTTAAGGTGGCAGGTGATAAAGGTCAGGTGATAAAGGTGTCTGATC
>JAHWXV010137894.1:0-10706 GCA_024586415.1 Phrixothrix hirtus
GTAAAGTCTATAAAAATAATTTCGACTTGATATTTTTATTAAATTAAAACTACAAGAAGAAAATGCGATCTATATATTTTTAAACTAAAAGGATAAATAATACAGGCTGACTTGGCAGGGCTGACTAGCCCTCCTGACTAGACTTGCTAAAGATAGATTTATCTTGCACACCCTCAATATTTAAAATTTTATTTGAAATTTTTTTGAAACAGTGTACAAGATAAGCTACAAGAGTTTAGTAGCAACTGTAGAACCCAATTTTGAAACTAAGTTTTCTACTTCGATTTTGACTCAATCAATGGTATTCCCAGTTACTTAATTTGTATTTGTGTACGTATGTAAAATTAACCTAAACTGTACTCAATGAACCAGTGGCATGTGTGTGTGGTAACCGCTTTCATTTGACGTTCATCAGATATATAACCAGTCCTGTTATGGTGTTAGTCTTACGTCACTCTACCGCTTTTGTGAATGAACATTTAGTGACTTTAAGTGGTACACTCAGAACATTTGAGTCATATTCGAATACTACTCAGCATTCAATTGGTTTATGAACTAACGATTTCACCTATTATGAAATTCACGTCCTTCATCAACTTAAAAAACAGGCGCATTTGAAAAACCGTTATTACCTGTACACAAGGTGTTCGAAAATTTTCACCCATGACAATATTTCCAGGTGTTGCAGTGTTTTTCATCGACCTTCATTAATATCTAAAACTGTGGTAAATTTTGTATGTATTCTTTATCTGTATATCGAAAGCCCACCAATACAGACAGATACCTTAATGCCAACTCGCATCACCACCCAGCTCAACTACGTTCAGTGTTAAAAAACCTAATCACTCGATTCATACGGCTAACAGATAAAGAACAAATTAAAAATGAAATGCTAGCTTTAGAAACAATGCTCATGAAAAATGGTTACACATGATAAGCAATCAAAAATTCGATAAAAATCAAAAAGAAGGAAATGGCTAAAGACTTCTATGCGGCATTAGTACAAGCATGCTTAGCCTACATAAAAGGCACAATAGATAAGATCAGTAGAATTTTAAAGAAACATAAAATAGACGTAATATTTAAATCCCATATAAAAATAAACTCTATATTAAGAAGCGTAAAAGATAAAATTGATTTAGAGGCACAAGAAGTGTACAGAGTTCGTTGTGGTGATTGCGAAAAATGTACATAAGACAAACTAACAGAAGAGTTAACGTTCGAAAAAATGAAGATATAAATGCCATAAAGAGAAGTGAGATTATTTCATCAATAGCACACAATCCATTAAGACAAACTACAAAATTGACTTCGAAGACACCAAAGTAACTGTCAATATTGAAAACTATACAACTAGAATAACAAGTTTAGCGATAGAGATAGGAAAACACCCGGAAGCTATTAAATAAAAGGGATGATTGATAAAGATTATCTAATATATGGAAATCATGTATAAGAAATATAATAAAAACGAAACAAGCGCAACCAAGCGGGAAAAAAACATAACCAAAAACCAACCGAGTGCATCAAACGAAGCATAAATCAATGAGCCAGAACAAAGCAGCTGCAGTAGAATTATAACCAGAAGTCGGAATAAAAGACTACTGGAAACCTGATGATGACAGATGACATTCCGCCGAAACATCGTTGTACAAAGTGTTCTTCTAAGAACTACATACGAACTAACACACCGAAAACAAATAATTCATCGTTATATAAACACGCTCGAAAGTCAAGCTCAGTTGTGGATTAAACATTATGTCCTAGGAATGAAGATTACGAACGCCCCAAACCTACGTCTTCAGACTGAGTTATCTGAATAGGCCTAATGAGTGAAAGCAATCATTGAAATTAAACTCAATAACGCTCACAAATAAAGTAATTCTCAACCTTCGTTTATTAGAACCATCTCAATTGTAAACGTGTGAATAGGTGTTTTAGCGATATCTTAATGTAGTACTGCGGTATTTTAATGTTATTGTTGCATTATTTTACTTTTGATGCTTCCTATTTTTATTTGTAAAGGTAGTGCGTCATTTATATTAAATTAATTAGATATAATTTATTTTATTAGAAACCACAAATGCGAAGCTTAAATTTTTTGACCTTTGTGATAGAAATTTACTTATACCTATGTATAAAGTTGTGGTTATCCATCCAAGTATTTACTTACTGTATCCAAACTTAATTAACGTTTGTAACCATTGTAGACGTAATAACAGTAAAAACATATAAGAACATAGTGACTCAAATCCGATTCAGAGAAGCTATCTGAAGCGAAGACGGCTCTTTTCGATGTCCATTATTTCAATAACTTAGAAACTTATAACGTTGAAAATTTCAAAATTGTTTTTAAAACTTTTCTTGCAATAAAATTTTAATAATAGGAGCAGATAATAGAGAATGTTTACTAAATCTACTTTTGTATCTTATTTAGCATAATTTCAGAATTTAGCTATATTAAAATATTTGCCTACTATTAGCACAGGTTACTAACGTTAAAGTTTCTTAGTTGTTAATACAAATACAAGAGGGCGCCCAAAGAATACATGTTTTTGTAATTCGTAGTACTTTGAAGGGGAGCGGTTCGCGGCTTCCTTACTCCGCTTACCACGAGGTACAGAGAGTCTAATTTCAATAGTCATGGAGCGTTGGAACGTAGAACACCGTACTTTTGCTGTAACAATTCTGCAATTTCCATTCAACATCTGATCCGAATCTGGTTCGAAAACTCCGGGTCAACGTGGAAGAAATATGTCTCCAACAAGATGGGGCCCCAGTCCATACAGCAAAAGCCACATTGGGAGTTTCCCGACCAATATGTCCTAACTATGTAATCTCCCGGTTTCGTGGCATTCCTTCGCCTCCATGGTCACCGGATTTGTCGGCTTGTAGCTACCTTAAGTCGAAAGTCTGTCTTCAAAGACTTCGTACGCTAGACGAATTAAAACTTTCCTTTCGTGAAGAAATCGTAGTTGTGCCCCAAGCAAAGCAATGCTGAACTTTGAGGAGAGGCTTCATATGTGCGTCTACCAAAATGGAAGGCATCTTCCGCACGTAACCTTTCATAATTAAAATTAAATTATATAAATCTTAAATAAAATAATCTTGTATACCAGTAAAAACTAGATATATCACAGATTATTTTTGTAGAACTAAATATTTTTTATATTAAAAATTAAGCAGATTGCACTTTTTGAAATCCATGTGTTCATTTTGCACCACCCTGTATAATAAGGAATATCTTATCATGTAACAGGCGTTAACAGTTATCCTTTACAGTAGTTTTCAAGATAAGTCGAAGGTTAATGATATATTAATCATACCACAAAGTTGAGACATTAGACTTGCATTTCGAATTGCAAACAAATGCCACAAGCGTCTTTCCTCCGTTACCAAAATGTTGCAGCTCAGTTTTCTTATCTGAAATCGATAGCAAACTACAATTTAAGAAAATTCAATTTCAATCTTTTGAGGCTACAAATTAAGGAAAATGGTTTTCACTTGAAAACAATTTCCTAAAAATGATTGACAAATAAGCGGAACGAACCTGGGCACGTAATAGAACGGGCGCAAACCGCAGCTTATTGCCTAGGTGAAAACACGTAAGAGCCGTTACCTTAGACAGTTAAAGCTAATTCCACCAGGACGACGATGCCATGCTTAAAGTAGCACCTTCTTGTCTATATTTACGTGTTTGTAACGTCAATTTATTTATTTTCGAATATAGGAAATTCGTTGCTTTTATAAGTATAAAAAATATGTTTATAAAAATTATATTATGCGTGTAGCTATGTCAATATGCTTGAGGGAGATCTTCAGTAAACTAAAAGAGATATGTGTATTTATTCTTTTAATTGGTTTTCATTCTATAAGCACAGCAAAGATATAAATAGAAAAAATGGGTAAACATGTGAATTTTTAGTTAATTAAAAATTATACGTCTTTACTAAACTCTATAGTTAGCATTCAAGCGAAATATGAAAAAAAGATAATTTAATTAGCATTCATACTTTTAGATGAATTGGAAAAATACGAATTTCTAAATTAAATAAGAATCTAGTAAATAATATGAGTTAAATCTGCAATAGTGGTAGCAAAGAAAATAATTTATAAATCGACGTAAGCACGCATTTCGCCGAAACTAAACATTTTTGTATGTATATATTAATAGGCAGTTTATTTTACCATTAAAAATTTAATTTACAGCAATCACGTAGTAATTGCAACGCGCTAAGCGTGACGTGGCGTTAAAATTTTTATGATCAAGGAGTCAATAAAAGCTTTAATTAAAAGTTATTTGAAAAAATTGTTGTGTTGTTGAATCCGGTAGCATAAAAATTTGATGGCTTTTTAATATCCTTAAATTATTTTGCATAATGTAATGAGAAACGTCAACAATTGATGCGGTTTGTAAAATAAAATTTGATTTATTCCTCTTTCCATTTATAGCATTTTTATTACATGTTGAAATCAGTTTTGTTTTCGGTTTTGTGTTAATCAACATCCCTGATGCCATTTATACATTGTATTTAGCAGAGAAAATTTATTTTCGATCCATTTAATATAATTAGCTATGAGAATTGTAAATATTTTATACAATTTCAATATCTTTTTTAGATTGATAAATGCTAGCTAGTTTTAATTAACGTTTTTGGATATTTCATTACTCAATTTCCATTTTGAAAAATTTTAGTTATTAAATAATTGATCGCTTTGAACGGTATTAAAAATACAGTGCACTAGACAGGCAACCGGGCGAACACTGATGTTAGTTTGGTGAGTAAGAATTAACTAATTTTACATTCTATTTCATCTTCAACGGCATACAATGTCCGATAATGACAGGTCCTCAAATATGAGCAGCAGTAATAAAATCAAATATTATTTTTAGTTCTTACATGAAGAAATATGTATACGGAATTCACTTTATTAGTGAAGCTAACACAACGTTAAAATACCGTATGAAATTCTTAAGCCTGCCGTAACTTTGCAACGAACGAAAGAAGAAAAGCACCTAGAGCGATCTACCATTGCAAACTAAAATTCCTGATCACTAATCATCAAAAATTAAAAAAATAACGCTAGGGTTCTTTGTTAGGAAGGCTCAAGATATACTAACCACCATAAATCTAAAAAATTCAAAATTACTATTAAAATAATAAGTATTGGCGGTTCACTTTTGTGTAATTTTTACAGCTTATCAATAAATCACTTGTTATTATAATTCAGAAGTTTCTTTCTGTTACCTTAAGCCATTTCGTAATGGGGCAGGACGAAGAGGTACTATTTTAGATATAGGTAATGAAAATGCATTTTTTCCAGGTTGTTTGAAATGCTTCATTGGTAAAGAAGTGTCAGACAATTACCATGACGAAATGAATAAACAGCATTATTAAGAATGGTTCAGGCATGTACTAATTGTGATTCCCGCAAAATCAGTAGTTGTTCATGATCAAGTTCCTTATCATACAATGCTAGATCTGGACTTCCGCAATCCTACAACATCATGGAGAAAAGTAATCATAATAGAATGGTTAATAAACAGAAAAGTACTTTTGCCCGTAGGGATTATTAATTTTAACCACTTAAAGAGACTTGTACTGATGGAACTATCCCGCACATACAGTTTTCCGAAAAAATATTTGTTGGATAAGATTGTCAAAGATGTAAAAGAGAATAATGTGAAGCTTATGTTACTTCCAGTGGCGCACTTTGAATTTAATCCAATAGAATTGGTTTGGGCGTAGGTTAAAAATAAGGTAGCGAAGTCAAACACGACTTTTAAAATAAAAGTTGTTTTGGAACTTTGTCGATCAACTATCCAAAATGTACCAAAAGAGGTTTGGGCTAATTGTGTTAGTCGTGCTATGAAAATTGAAGAAAAGCGAAGGAATATATCATTGATATCTCCATAGAACCATTAATCATTAATTTGTAAAATGAGGATGTTACTGACACTGAAATTAATGAAGACAATGAAGAAAATGTTTGTATGTAACTGTTATCGGAATATAACAGTTATTATTGATTAACCTTCCGTGGGTTGGCCTACAGTCTCACAATGTTACAATTAAATATAAATAATATTTATTGTTTATATTACAGTCTTCATAAAGGATTGAACCGAAGTATTGTACTTTTTACTGTAGTTTTTAAAACGATTTATTATTAATTGTAAAAACGCATACTTATGTTATAAATAAATTTTTGTTATACCTTGTATGTATAAATAGTTAGAAATAAATAATTACAATTTTATTATTGTGCCGTTTCTAAGCAATAGCAGTCTCTGGATCATTTAAACACATTATCCACCCACAGTGCTGCTTTGGTTTACGCTCCCGCCTTCCCCTCGCGGAATGTTTCCCGAGCGGTCTTTGGCATAAACTTTTTATCTCTACAGGTTTTCAAAATTTTTCTTTTAAGTAGATCTTTTCTTCTTACGTGTTAATTTCTCTAGCTGCATAACGAATAGAAAGAATATTTTGAATATCTCTTCAAATGAGCGAAATAGAGTCGTTCGCAATTATTGATTGTAATTTCGTTATTAATAACCCGATAGCATAATAGTTTGTTAAAACTATATAATAGTGTCCACTCAAATATATATCCAAGTATAAGCCGCTTTGGATGAATTGTTTTCGTGAAATTAATTTTTGAAGTTCGACATTCTTAAAAATATCAATGAAAAACACATTTTTTAGAACATATTTTACATTTACCGGCGAATGCAACTTTGGAAATTTTTTAATTCAACATAATTATACAAAGCTTAACTGTTATTAAAATAAACTTGGTTTGATCTAACTCGGTTTATTAATTTCTGAAATATAAGGTTTGAAAGCGAACCGCCAATACTTATTATTTTAATAGTCGTACTAAATAATTAATTTACAAATAAAAGCCAAATGTCATCAAATGACAAAGATAGCTTATTTAAAAAGGGTATTATCTCTAAGTAGGAAGTAAGTTTAATATTTAATAAATTACAAAACGCCAATTCAGTGCATATATGAATGATAATAAACTCAAGTTGTTGCAAGTACAAAAATTGTAAACAGCCTCCTGGGTTTTAGTAATTAAATACAAAATCTAAAATCAATCTTTTATGAATTATGAAGCGCCCCGGCACACCCGGTTGTTGCTATTTTATATATTTAAAACCTTTTTAAGTTATAATTAAACAAAACCGCAAATTCCTTTAAAATACAAATTATCCTCATTATTTATTTCAAATTCTTTCTTTCAAGAAAATGCTATTATTTACATTTCAAGTTCACATGTACCTAAATAGAAGCCAGCAAATAGCCCTGAGGTGATACGTTTCTATTACCACAAGCCTAGCATTCGCTCTGTTGAAAATTTTATAACATCAGTGCTGGTCATCTTAAGAAGTTTTTGACCCCGGAGTCGACCGACAACCGCCAGATCTACTGAACGCGTGATCCTTTTTATTGCACGCATAATGCGGACTCAAGTTTTGAGGATTACCAGATTTTATTAAATATTCATAACCATCTCTAAGATAAAATACTGTACCATACGAGTAACAAGCAATAATAGTTTCGTCAACAAAGAACTAGTTATAGGTGCTAGCGCCGTGAGTGCTATAAGTGAACGAACCATCATCTTCTCTGTCATTTTCAGGGCCCGCTATAATATTTAGCGCTGTTGAGAAGCCCGGGGCCGTTTTCCATTGGCGCTCTTCAGCTTACCTAGTCATAACAAGTAAACTATCTCCACACGTATTGCGCACAGCTGCTAAAACAACTTGATTGTACGTGTTTAATTAATTATCACATGATTTGTTTATATTTGTTATTAATTGTGGATGTATACGTGTTGCTAACCATTATCTATGAACACTGTATGTTAATTAAACCTGTTTAAATGTACGAATTCCTATGATTTATCATTACTCTTAGACTATATTGTTCTTTTAGCATTATATAAAGGACTGCTAGTATATAAACTATACGCAATAGTCATAAATACTAAAGACCGGCTTAACTGTAACTATCGTTGGAATTGTTTTTCTTATTTCGCTTCGAATCCTGTTCGCCTGGAGGTGTTGGTGTGTTCCATCATAATTGCAGCATTTCTATTCTCGTAGCCGTTACAATCACGCATTGAACAATTGGGGCTGACCTATCTTGCCTTACACCAAATAAAGCACATAAAGTGTGTCCTGAATATTGTAACATCTGTAGCGTTGAACTCACCTCAACATCGAACGCCTGGGGAGCCAATATTGTGGGCCGTTCCATTACATGTCGTAATGTCACTTTAAATCGTAACAAACATCAGTTAATTATTAATAAATAGCTGTATAATCGAATTTAAAAGAAATATGATTGGTAAGACCGAAAAATGAATTAAAGAATTTTCTAAAAAGGGATAAGTAATTAAATAAAACTTCATTAATACAGATGGCATTGAAAATTGTTTTTCTTAAAAATATAGGTTGTATTTTTCAGGAATGGAAAGGTCAGATTCTTTTGCGAGGATTTTATGGTAATTAAATAGGGGTACTCATTATAATTTTCAAATTTGAATGCTAAAGCAAACACCTGTAAATTTATCAACGATACAAGTTAAAATAGCACGACTAAACGAATTTGATGATGCATTTAAGTACATATTTGTTTAAATAATTTGTTAATTAAACGATTGTAAAATTATCAACTGGTTTCAAAAAGTATATATCTGTGATTTAAATTAAAATCATTGAAAGTTTGTTTATATAAACAACTAACCTTGGATTTAGGAATAAAAATATAAGAACACTTTAAACGTAGACGTAGCTAACAGATCTAGCGCAGATCTGCAAAACTTCGAGTTGATCTCCGAATTGGGTTAACTTGTTATGTAAAGAAATTTTTCCTCACTGGATAAGCATTTGTTTAATTTATACCTATTAAATTTGAAAGTTATCACTTAATGAATTTTGGTGTGGAAAGAACAATTACATTTTTGGATTAACTCTGCCTTATTAAAAAAATAGCGTAAACATTGTATGATTTTATATGTTAAAATAAGGGAAACACCGTGAACCCATTTCCACTACCGTGATATTAGTATAGATAGACGTGCAGAACTGATGCAAGACAGTTCCAACTTCGATGCCGTTGGAAAAACTTATTACAAGTACGCCCTTACGCGGCGCGGACTCACTCGATACGTGATCCAGGAAACTCCCGAATACACTCGCGAATCAATAGTAATGTTACTAAGGTCTAAGAAATATGTACAAAATAAACATTGAAATTATACAGAATGGCATATGTGGCCAAAGCAGTGGCAACGGGATATAGGTAAAAATAAAAATCAAGACCGTATTTATTAATAGCAGTGATTGCGATGACTTCCTCCTGCTTCAGATCCCGTGGAATCCAGAACCCGACGCATAGCGTCGCGATGGTAGGCGTGGGGACATAGAGCGTCGAGGTGGTGGAGACGTCGGGACGGTGGACGTTGAACTACCGGCGCGGCCAACTTCAGGCCCCCTTGGTGATATCGACGCGATGTACAATATACACACACACACACACACAACACACACGCACGCAAACGCACACGAACGCGCACATATACACGCACACGCATACGCACACGCTTACGTACACGCACACGCACAAGCGGAGTGCGTGTACGTGCGCGCGCGCGGGTGGGTGTGTGTATGGTGTGTGTGTGTGTGTGAGTGTGAGTGTCAGTGTGTGTGTGTGTGTGTGTGAGCGTGTGCGTGTGCGTGCGTGTGCGCGCGTGCGTTTGAGCGTACTCGTGCGCGTGCGCGTGCGTGTGTGTGTATAAATATATATACAGGGCTATTACTGGGTAATGACGACCCTGAATGTACCAAATAGGCAACCTAATTTACACCTTCATAGGTTGCTATTCCAATACAAAAACATATATGTCTGGTTTGTCATACTTCCAACTGTGAATAATTAAGTTGTGATATTTAAGCTACTATGAGTATAATGCAGACATAACGAACAGACTTGAAACTCAGTTTAGATAAGATTGGTTTCCTACTAAAAGATCTAGACAAAGAATTTCCACCAGTGAGCAAAATGAAATAGCAGCTATCCGTAGTGTAACGGAAGATCCCCATATAAGCCAAAATTCGATTGCTAGACTTGAAACTTGAAATAAGTCAGTCTTCAGTAAGTAAAATTTTACGTTCAAATAAATGTCATCTATACCATGTAATGCTAGTGCCTGATTTTGACAAACGATTAGAATTTTGTAATTTTATGCTTCAAAAAGGTCAAGACGACCCTGATTTTTTAAGTAAGTGTATGCTTTCAGATAAAGCAACATTTACAAATAACGGTTGTATTAATAGGCATATTTCTCATTAATAAGCCCAAGAAAATCCAAAGTAGATGCGAGTAGCACACTTTCAAATAATTTATTCCTTAAGTGTTTGGTGTGCAACTTTTGGAGAGCGTATTATTGGGCCGTACTTCTTTCCAGTGGTGTTAAATGGACAAATGTTTTTAAATTTTTTACAAAACAAGTTACCGTTATTTCTGGAAGATGTGGACCTTCATACATGCCGAAATTTGTGGTTCCAGTTAAATGGTGCACTACCCCATTTCCATCAAAACGTCCGGCAATTTTTATCAACTGAATTTGAAAATAGATGGATAGGAAGGGGTTCGATTAATCCACGGCCGCCACGAAGTCCCGATATCAGT